>JAPMOB010224503.1:765-16048 GCA_029875015.1 Lepomis gibbosus
GAGCAGGATGTGGCGAAAGGGAGAAAGAAAAGGAGGTAGGGTGAACTGCCATTTATTAAGAGCCCTCATGGCTTGTACGGAGAGCAGGCAGATATACAGGCAGGCTGTGGGGGGAAAACAGACGGCGTAAGCAAAGTAGACAGAAAATACTCCAGTGGCGAGGGGAAGGAGGGAGGGAAGGAGGGAGGCAGTGAGAGCAATAAAGCAGAGAGACAAGACGAAGCTATAGAAAAAGAGAGGCAAAAGGGTCGACTGAGCAAGAGACACAAAGTCAAAGAGACGAGCAGGAAGAAGGCGAGAAAGGTGAGAAGTGGGTAAATACTGAAGGAGAGGTAAAAGAGTGAACAGTAAAAGGTAAGGTTGGTTGGTCATAGTTAGGTTATGTATGGTGATGGCGGTGGGGGTGAGCACTGATCTGGAAAGAGAGTGAGTGGGGATACAGAACAGAGAGAGAGCAGAACAGAGTAGATATGTGTTACGTCTCAGTGGGGGCGATTTGGTTGATAATAGGCTGATAAAACCACCGCCTGCTCTCAATGCCTGTCATAAATCTTTCATTGTTACTCTCGTCTACTCCATCTCATTTTTATTTATTTTTTTTCATTTTCACTTGTATAGCCATTTCATCGGCCTTCAGCCGTACATTACAACCGCCACAGCTGAAACAGGCCTGTGATGCATTTTAAAATAAGCACCACAGGGAGCATCAGGGAAAACAATGGCTGATGCTATGTCTTCCTGCCAGCAATGGCCAAGCCCGCTGTCTTCGAGTCAAAGTGGATATGACTCTGAAATGAGACGTGTGAAGCCTTGAGGATTCTTTTTACATAGGTGGAGTGGGATAAAAATGAAATAGATTCTGAAAAGAAATCCCTGACTTTGACATGTGAAACTAAGTATTAATATTGTCTAACCCAAGATTTGTTGAGCTACATCACTACTCGGATGTCTCATATTTTTTCTGTGCCCATTGTGCCTTCACCTGTCCTCTTAGAAAGTCCTCTTCGTCATTTCCACTTACAGCACTAGACTTAACTACATACCTCCCTCCTATTCATTCCAGATCTCTTCCTAGTTTTTGTGTCTCCTTTCTCTTGACACGACAATAAATCACCGGGTCTGAGAGGGTCTTGTTTGCGTTGGGGGTAATTATATGTACCGTATGTAAGCTCTCAGGCCATGATGAATTAGCTGCCCTAAATAGGCCACTCCTGACTGACACAGGTGGCACTAGCATCAGCCACAACTAGACTAGCTGCTACTTATTGAAACAGGTAAATACGTGAAAAGGAGTTGAGAAATGGGAATACAGAGTAGAGAGGAGAGGCAGATGTGCTTTGTTGTTAGTTGCTGAAGCTACTACATCCACACAGATCCTGGAATTGCTGCCTGAAGGTCTCTTCATATGGTACGCATGTAGAGTCTGAAAGTATTTAATATTTCTCCTCCCCAGCCTTACAGACCATTTTAGTGATTCGGTGCAGTCTCACTACGTGCCCAGTGCACAACGCATCAAACAGACAAAGTTAGTGGCTAACTGGTTAACATTGTGGAACATTTAGCAGCAGATATTTTTTGCTAAGTTTGCTAAAAACCTAAGTAAAGCTAAAAGAAGAGTGAATATAATTGATATTATATTATTATAGACTTGCAATCATCAGGTTGCCAGAAACACAACTCCAAATTTCCTGCCAAAGTTGCTGCATGTGTGCTAAATGTGTAAACAGGCAATAGTTTGCTAACATGTTAGTCATTTCAGCTTTGTTAGGCTGTAACGTGTGGGACTGTCAGCTTAACTTGTTCCCAAGGGCCGGGAACAAAGAGAAACATATATGTGGTAACTGTAATCATTTACAAATCAAACTTTACAAAGCAATTATGTGCAGCAGCAACAACATGAAAAAGAGCACACGTGAATGGTGACATTAAAATTGTAATTTTATTAAGCAACTGTCCGTCAGGTACTGCACATTCATGTGGGGAAAAAAACGTCTGAAATCTTGTGAAATAATAATAATGTCTTAATATGAAATGCATATTTAAACGACAAAATTGTAATTTCTATCAGTCATGATAACCAAATTAAGTGCTGAAATTTACAGATCAAACACATTGTTGTCTTTAGTTTAACCTTATTATTGAAACATTTTTTTTACAGAGATGAAAATCAAGTGGAACAAACCTGCATATACTGGACATATTCATGGAATATTTTTTACATTTAAAAACATGTCTAGACATGTCACAGTACAGCTGCTACCACCTACAGAAAACATGACACTGTTAAGCAAAACCAAAATTCCAGAAATGTATTAAAGACTGTGTTCATATCAGGGTGGCATTCAGGATAAATGTAAGATATATTACTTTTTGAACTGCATAGATAATTTATCACGCTGGAAAGAAAAATAACATATTGTCACTGACTGCTTTGCTTGCCTGCAGAATTAATCGATGTAAGTAGCTTTTCAAAGAGGCTCTTGGAAGTTTTTAGTGCCAAACAATATTCGATGCATTTTATGCTTTTTAATAGCTGAGACTTTAGTGAATTAGCATCCCTGGCCTCTTCCAGAGAAGTAAACATTTTGAACACAAAAGGAGACACACATTGACTTCCAGCCAAGAAAAGGAGACTCCAGTCTGCCTATAATGGGATTTAAACAAAGACGGAAGTGGGTTGAGGTAGAATGCCTCGCTTTGCCCACGTACCCTCCGCTACGTGCCAGCCATTGTCATCCCTCAGCTGACAAGTGATGTTCAGTGTGTTCCAAACGCCATGACAGAATGCTCTATCGTTCCGCGTCAGCCAGCCAGACAGAGGCAAGGAGGAGAGGGAGCAGGAATAATGTGGCTGGACTGAGGAATATGAAATGAGGGAAGAGGGAGAGATGGAATAGCGGCTGCGAGAAAGGGCAGGGAAGGAAGCAAACAGAGAAAATACATTTATCTTCTGGTATATGAATAATCTTTTTGCCCCCCCACAAAACCCACCCACCTTCCATCCATGCATAATGTTTTTCTATATCACTGGCAAAGGTGCCTGAGGAAACCTGTATGAGAGTGAGATGCAAAAGGTAAAGTAAGAAGGGAGAAAGGGTGAAAGAAAATGCCTTGCATACATATATGGCAGCCTCGGCATGTCTAGGAGATAGACATTCACACACACACACAGCTAGACATTCCCTAATGCAGCAGATCAGAGTTGTATTTATGGCTCTTCTGATGGTCACCATGACAATATAACACATAGTGGATTTTTTTTTCTCCCTTAGAGCTGCTCACCTACACACACACACACACACACACACACACACACACACACACACACACACACACGCATGTATACACACAACCTGTAAATGTGGTCAGGATAATATATTTGGGAGTGCAATTATGTGTTAAATCTGTTCCATCTAACCTTGAGGAGGGATCTCATCTCTCCTCTGTCTCCTTGGCTGTGGCACCTCTGTCCTGCATTGTCTCTTGCTCTCTGTCCCCCATCCCCTCTCCCTCCTTTCTCACTTTCTCCTTGTCTCATTGGCACAGGCCTTTTCTCTCAGTGGAGGTGTGCGCAGATCCAGCTGGTGTGTGTCATGCTCTGCTGCTTGGTACTGCTCAGTAATGGCCACGGTGGCCAAGAGAGCATCTGGACACACACACACACGTGCTCAGGCGCGCACGCACAACACACACACAGGCAAGAGGAAGACTCACTGGAGACTCACTCGCTCACTATTCATTCCCCTTATTACCATATTGCCTGTCTCTCAGAGAGCAGGGCCGTGGGGTGGGGGGTATGTGCTGTTGTTTTACCCTGGAGCGCCATCCAAGCACCTTGGAATAGCTTTCACTGTGATGACCAATGGCACATTTCCATTTCCATCAAACCAGAAAATGCCATGGGACCAAAGGTTTAAGCCTGAACTTAAAATTGCAGGATTAATGCCTAAATTGGCAATTGTAACAAAACAGTGCCAATCACAAGGGCTCTGTGAACAAATCCATCTTGGTTACAAGTCTCCCAGTTTTTGTTTTGTTTTGCTGTTTTTTTCACAAGCCGATAACCACTCGGTACAGGCTTTCTCATGTCAGTCAGGTTGAGGGATCTCCAAATGAAAGCAGCACTGTCCTCACACATTTCAGTTTGTAGCATAACAGTTAAATCTAGAAATTCCAGCAATTTCAAAGTTGAAGATTTGTTCCATCTAAACTGCATCATAAATTTGATTGCAGGGATTCTGAAAACCTACAGTTTGTACGTGGTGGCTGTCATCTGGCTCCATTCGACATTCCTCTAAACTCCTCATTTTGGGTTTTTCATCATCACAGTTTTCACACAACTAACAGAATGAAGAGAAAGACATATGCTGGACTGGATTTACGAATAAATTCATAACAGGCACAAACTCTGTGTGAATTGATGGCACAACATGTAGCTTGGGTTTTAAGACTCTATTCGTGGACCCTGTTGGGTGCTGTTGGCAATTTTGGCAATGTGCATGTACACAAGAACGTTTTCGGCATGTTCTGGTCAGGTGGAGTTCTTTGTTTTTCAAATGCTCAGGTCTGCACGAAAAACAGACTTTGTTCCACATCAAAGCAGCCACGGATTTGTTAAGGATCATTTCATTTGCGAGTCTGCGGACTGACTTGTGCCCGGAAAACATGCATCAATTCCTGTCTGTCTCCCTTTATCGTTTTGTAACTTCAATATTTCCTTACCATCTAATCGCATTTATTTGAGTGATAATTCTAAACCCAGTGACGGCTATTTAGCCTGCCTTTCCTTAAGGGAGAAGCAGGCACACTCAGAGGAAGGCTTTTCACTTAGAGGACAGACAAGAATTCACTCAGGGGGATTACAGGTTGGCATTATATCAATGTGAAAACCCATCAAAACAGTGCCTACACACTGCACTGCTAGCTAAGCTGAACAGCTACAGCTTAGCATAAGAGCTTATTTCCAATTTTTATATCACTTGACTTCATCCACTACAATCATAATCTGATTTTCTTAATACAATGTAGTTGTGCAAGTGCTCCATCATTTACAATTCAATTGCTACAACTTCAGGCTGCTGATTAAAATCAGGCAACATCCACACATTGAAGAGGTGGTATTATGCTCATTTTCAGGTTCAAAATCCTATTTAGGGGTTGTAAAAGAACAGGTTTACATGGTTTAATTTTCAAATAACACCAAATTTTTTTTTCATTCTCCTCATTGCTGCTGATCCTCTTTTCACCCTGTGTTGAAGGCTTCGTTTTAGCTATGGAGTGATACATCTTGTCTCTAAATGATCTTTGTTGGGAGTTGCATATGTGCAGTTCCTATATAAGAACTACTAGCCAATCAGCGAGAAGACGGTAAACAGCTTCAATTCAGCAGTAGGTTACATGTTGCCGATCAGCTTGGCAACATAGATGGAGCAAGAGTTTCAGAATGGTGAGTTATTAATCTGTAACAAATGCATCCATTAAGTTTTAACTGAACAACTTTATGTCCACTGACTGCCTGGAGGGTAGCTAGTGTTGGAAGGGAGAGCAGGTGTGTGCTGCAGCTCAGTGTTTTTTCAGAGGTGTTTTTGAGGGTGTGAGTAGCTGCTTGGAGAGCGTAATATGAGGCGCATTTAGCTTTCATCCCTGTGATGTCACAAGGATGAAAGTGAAGTGGCTGGACTACAAACAAGCTGTTTTCAAGCAACTCAGAGCAGAGTTTTCTGTGGGACATGGGAACTCTCTTCTGGGTGGAATTTAGGCTTTTTCACTTTGCAAACCTTGCAAACCTTTGCAAAGGAAAGAGCCAAAAAGCATACTACCACCTCTTTAAAATTGAGTCATTAGTAGCACTAAACTGCCAAGCCATAGTACTCTGTACATCTGTGGTGCTGGCCTGCACGGGCTTCATTGATGGATGAATAATGGTTTTAGGTTATGCCATTTGGCTAGCTATACTACACCATCAACACAGCTAACTGGGTGATAAAACCAAAATGTATTTCTTGAAATACAATGTGAAAATGAAGTGCCAAGAGGAATGTTCCCATTTATTTGATTGGCAGGTGTCAGACTGCCACTCAATCACTGTGATTTCTGCTTGCTTATCACATACCAATGGGCAAAGTCACAGACTCTAGACTCCTTTCTACAATCTATGTTCACTTTTTTTGACATGATTTCTAATGCAGGCTTTAGTGTTTCACAGACATACATAACATCTTTCTATCACTATCAATCTTGGCATCAAACAGAGAAAGTGAACGTAAAAACAGGTGAGAAGAATAGACATCAAACAACTCCAACTACACAGATGAATATAAGTGCTGAGCGGAAGTGATCTCAGAATTCCGTCTTTGTTTTGACAAACATCAAAAACATCTGACATTGTAAATGATTGACCAACCCCAGATCAAAATCATATTCTGCAGAGGAAGTTCATAGACACAGATACACACACACATACACAGAACTTTGTGAAGCCTCATTTGCAGCCATAGCTACAAGGTTCAGCAGGTTTTCAAAGGTAAGAGTCAAATCAGAAGGTGGAGGAAATAGAGACAATGAGAGATATAAAGAAGAAAAAGTAAGAAAAATTGTGTGAATGCACCCTGCTTTTTTTAAATCATAAAGATGACAAGAAATACACAATAAAACAAGTCAAAATTAAGAAAATAGATGTATTGATGGAGCTTATGTGATGAATACATAAATAAAAGCAGAAAGACAGAGAGAGAGGGGATGATGGATGATAAGGGAAACATGGGCAGAGCATATCCATGACTAAGCAACTCAGATGAAAGCTGAGAATATTGAAGATGAGAGAGGTGAAACAGTCCGGGAGTGTGGCAGCAAAAAGGTGGGGAATAGAGATGAGGCAGGCAAGATGGAGAGGGAAGTTAGGAAAGAAACAGTGTAATAACTTTTATTGTTATTAAATCAATGTATGTAATTTGATTTATCTGATAATGCACATAGTGTTACCTCTCATACAGATATCCCTCTCTAACACAGTCTCTTACTAAGGGATTATTTTACTTTTCCCAGCTTCTCCACTGTAAAACTCATTTTGCAGACAGCGCTTCTGTCTACTATAATCCATTTTCTTCACGTCTGTCTTAATACAATATTGACATGCACG
Organism: Lepomis gibbosus; assembly: GCA_029875015.1. NCBI lineage: Eukaryota > Metazoa > Chordata > Actinopteri > Centrarchiformes > Centrarchidae > Lepomis > Lepomis gibbosus. Next base: position 7,904 of record JAPMOB010224503.1, read on the forward strand.
CTGACAGGTCGCTGTATTCACTCCTCCTCTCCATACTGCTATGAAGCGATCCATGTATAATGTGACTACAACACTGTAACACTGAAGACCCACTGACCACGATACAAACTTCAGCCACTATTCATATATGACATGTGAGCAAATCCCTTTGCAAGGCATTGTCGGGTTCTAGGTGATGTGGTAATGCCAAAAAAAAAGAGTTGATTTTCTGCAGTGACATTTGGTCTGACAATTACTCGATAACACATAAACTACATTAATTTGTGGGAGAAATTAGTGACAATACCGGCATCAACACGTTCAACCAGTTATTGTTTTGAAACATTTCTCTGAATGCAAGCCTGGATTCAACTGCAAAATGTAAAAACTGCAACATAACACTTAATTTTAAAATGGTTGTGATGTAGAACAATTTCATTTCTGGTAAAAAAATAAATAAATAAATAAACTAGATGGAACACGTTTCAGCAGAACTCTATACAAAAGGAGGGATTAATTGCTCCTATCAGTCCAGTCTAATTGTGCCACACATCAAAACAGGCACTTTACACTTTGAACAATTGTGGAATGATCATAAATGTGCCTTACACTGCAAACTCATTCTTCAGATTTTGAAATTTGTGTGATAGCTCACGCCAATCCCAAGTTCAGAATTACCTGCGTAATGTAGTGTTTTTCAGGTGGAATGTGTAGGTAAAGCCAAACAAGACGCGCATCTGGGAATTCATGTATTACAAGGCTGCCTCTAGGACGATCGCTACTCTTGAAGGGTTCAGTTGAGGCGATGGGGATGGGTATGGACCCCATTTTCCTCAAAGCATAGGAGGACTGCTGGGATGTCCAAGGAGCCTGCATCATCAAGAGTTTAAGAGACAAGAAAAAAAAAGGAGATATTCGTGTTAATTCTGATTTGCCGCAAGGCCTGACTGTAATTGTGAGAGGGTGTGTGGTTAAATCGGCCATAAAGTACTGTCTGTATTCAGGGTATGTCTGAATTTTTGCTGAGGAGTTATTTAGCTCCACTGGGAGGGATCATTCATTTGTAATTTTTTCCCCCACCTGTTTAATCTTGTGACTGTATATCCCATGTGTCTTCCAGATCCTGTTTGCTCGTTCACCTACACTTATACATTTCCAACTCTATCATTCTGTCGTGCTGCTTTCCAAGACAGCAATATTATTTTGGTGGTTGCCAAATGTTTGTTGTTCCGGGCCCATTGGTAGTCTTCTTTATCATTTTTGTAAAGGTGTGAAACAAAACATATGCACATGAAGCCCTCAGCTTTTTTTTTTTTGTATTCTCTGCAGCTAAATGACATTAATCAACAGGAGAGGCAAATTATGAAAGACAAATTAAGATGATGAGATGAACTAAAATTCAATGAAACTGTTACCCACTAGCACAGATGATATAGCACAGGTGAGCTCCAACTGCAATAATAATTGATATAATAACAAAACAAAGTTACTCACAGATCTGCTCTTATATGACTTAGATGCATCATCCCCAAGAATGTCAAGAAGTCCCCGAAGGACAAGTCACTAGCTGTGCAGGGTGCAGCATCCATATTAACCAACTAACATATTTTCTCTCTTCTCTGTGGGTATCTCTACATACAGTTAGTCTTAGTTTTGTTTGTGTAGGTTCTGAGAAATTTGTTTCTGATATTTCTGCCTCCACTTCTTTGTGGTGCTCAAAGCACTTACCAATTAATCTGAAAAGCTTAACACCAATGACTCTCTCTCTTCTGTCGCTGTTAGTGGAAGTTCCCAAAAAAACTGTCTCCTGTGTGCTCTGTGGCTCATGTAGAGTAACAAGGGAATGGAACTGTCTGGAAAAAGATGTAGGCATTGATTTTTAAAAAAAAAAAACATCTTTCAGTGCTGTGAGTATCACACACTCTGCTCAACTCTATTTACCTCCTGCATTAAGGAGGAGGCAGAAATGTCAACGTGATTCAGATTTTCAATAAGAGGACATGCTCCTTTCACGCAATAGTTCTGCCCCAAGGGGGGGTCTTTCATCATCTCTTTTTGAACAATTTTTATTTCTGAGTTTTGTTAATTCAATATGACGACTCACTATGAGGACACACTTGTGTATTACCCCCCCACCACCCCCAACCATGGCAACATCATAGGTACTCAAAATGCAAACTACATAAGTAAATTAATAAATAATAATTATAGTAAGGAAATTAATAAATAGAATAAAAAGAATAAAATAAATTAATAACTAAATACTCAATACACAATACACAAACTAAAGCAAGTAATTATATAGTTATATATATTCATATATTAAATATATTATCTACAGTGTCTGGGGCACTGACAAAGTGCAAAGTGACACCACAGGAGGTAGAAAAGACAATGAAATGTCAATGCTGAGATATATCAATAATCTATGCAATAGTTCACATCCAACACTCCTAGCTGCATATACTAAGGTCTTCACTCAGCCATAAAGTTATCAGCAAGGGAAGCTGATGGTTGTAAGAACTCATCAGTAGTCTTGGAAAGCACATCTCCCAAAAATTTGACAACTAAGAACAATCCCAAAACATGTGCATTAGTGTAGCTTGTTGCAGCTTGCAGCGATCACAGTTAGGGTCTAAAGATTGGGTGAGAACCGTAATAGTCTAACTTAGGTCCAGTGCAAATGATGGAGAATTTTAAACTGCATAATAGCATGCTTTATACATATCGAAGATGAATATATTCTCCCTATCATCGTTGACCAAAGGGGTTCAGAGATCTCAATTCCCAGATCCACTTCCCACTGGACTCTGAGGGAGTTAAGACTGGTCATATTTTCATTCATTAATAAAGGGTATATGTCACCTATCTTTCCCTTTCTAGATGAAGTAATATCATTGATCAAATCTAAGAGGGTATATAGGGGCTACGAGGGGAATTGAGCAATAATTGAAGCTAAGAAGCTGCAAATCTGTAGGCATCTAAAGTAATGTGATCTGGGAATATTAAACTTATGACTAAGATGTTCAAAAGAGGCAAACAAACCATTATGAACATGTTTTTAATAAAGCATCCGTCAAAGATGGCACAAATTCATGGTTCTTTACAATGGGAGTGAGTACTAATAGTTTACCAATCTCGAAGGATAGTCCAAATTGTTTCCAAATTTTTAAAGAATGAATAATAACTGGGTTAGAAGTGTATTAAGTTATAGGGCAAATAGTGAGGTGTCCTTCCAGAAGCCCCTCTCTAAAGCTAGCCAGTCCCTGCTGCTGACGTCCTCGCAGTATAGCTTTCTGTATATGCAGAGTCTTTTTATTCCAAATGATGGAAGAAAGCTTTCTGTCTAGGGAAATGAAGAACTATTTGGTTTAAGAAGACTGATACACACATTCATTCATTTTTATAGTGTTGATCCTGCCTGCCAGAGACAGGGATAAAAGATTCCAATGATCAATGTCTTCCTTAAGGAAAGACAGGTGAGGGGGGGAAATTTGCTGAAAAGAGGTCTTTAAAATTGTGTGTTACCCAGATCCCCAGATTTTTTATTTTGTCCAAGCACACTTCAAACGGCACTGTGTGAATGAACTAGGATTTTCAGCCATCAGTTCGTTTTTATGCATGTTTGTTTTCTAGCCAGATATTTTTCCAAATTCGCTCAAAAGATTAAAGACTGCAAGAAGAGGAAGGAAGGGTCAGAAAGGAAGGGTCAGACAAATAAAGTAACATATCGTCCGCATATAATAAGATTTTATTTTCCAACCCTGCCCTTGAAACCCTTAAATTCCTTACTGTTGCGCAAAGCTATGACCAACGGCTCAAGCGTGATTTCTAAAAAGGAAGGTGGACAGAGGGCAACCCCTGTCTTGTCCCCTGCGTTAGTAGAAAAGGCGGTGAACTATCATTATAGTACGTGTTGCTGCCAGTGGCAAACTATATAAGATTTTGATTCATGATAAAAAATTAGGCCTAAATCCAAATCTCTCAAGGGTATGAAATAAATCAAAAGTATTTTCAGCAACTAAAAATATAAGCACTTCTTCATTGGCTGGAGAGGGGCTGTAAATACTGTTATACAGACGGCGGATATCAAAGGAGCATTGTCAATTTTTAAGAAGCCTGTCTGGTCTGATGAGATTGGAAGGACAGTTTCAAGATGGTGAGTGATCATTTTGGCCAAGATTTTGTTGTCTATGTTAAGCAAAGAGATAGGGCGATAAGAGCCACATTCCTGCTTGTTTTTGCCTTCTTACAAAGCAACTGATATGGTGGCTTGCCGTGATGTTTCGAGTAAAGTGGATAAACCTCACCAACACATCTAGTATGCGTGGAGGTCAGACATTTTCAGGTAGGTCTCCTGAAGGAAAGCCATATGTACCTTTAACTGGTGTAAATTGTCAGAACCTTCTTATGTTTCACAGGATGGTTCTTAACGTTCCAGCTCACAAATTTAATTGGACATGTAGTAAGTAGGTGTAGGTGTTTCGGGGGTGGCTTTAAAGTCTGGTGCGCACAGTTTTCCAGCACAGTTTTCCAGCTGGAAAGCTTGCTGTGGCTGTACTGCAACTATGCCCCTCTTTTACACCAACGATTCGTATATTGCTGAATCTAGATCTAGTTTCCAATGATAAGAACAGCTCTTTCATAAAGGCCACAATGATAGTCAGGTCTTCCGCTCTCTGAGACACTGGAGCGGAGTCACCTGAGTCACTCGAGGCTTCAGAGGAAGAAACAGTGTTAGCCTTAACAGGCCTGGTTGGTAAAGTGTTAGTATTTCGGCCTGTGGTGTTTGTCCCAGCTATGCCTTCTCTCCGGTTAGAAAGCAAGTCAAATGAAAGACTATGGGTGATTTTGGCAATGTTGCGCCAAAAAATTAATTAAATGACAACATGTTCTGATGAGGTCTGCAGTACACCAGCTACTCCATTGCTCGCCCCCCCCAAATCATCTCTTGCCAATGCCTATTATGAGAGGTTTTGTCCAAATCCTTTGTGTCAGAAGATGACATCTGCTTTTGTTCAACCTTATTTTTATGACCTACATCAACACAAGCTTCACCAATCTTCTAACAAAGATTTCAGGCTTCAAATCCTTCAAAGTATGTTCTCTGTGTGCATTGAAAGTGTTCTGATGTTACCATCTATATAGCAGTTGTTCTCAAACCCGGTTGATAAATAATATGTGTGGTCCATTTGTCCAAATTTCACTTCTCTTCTTACTTCTAAAACAGACGACAACTACTACTACTAATGCTTCTTCTTCTTCTTCATACGTATTCAACGTACTTGTACGTATTCAAACACACTCTGTGGAGCAATTTGGGCTGCTCAGGGGCTCAGTTTTTGCATAAATTCCTTGTTTTAGTATAATGTTTGAAAAGCTGTATGTAATAGGACAGTATTTGCATTTCTAAAACATTTCTACATGTGTCTTTTAACATGAAACTGCTGTGCTTAATAAACAAGACTGATGTTAAAATTGGCTTTCAGTTGGGTTTTGGAAGTTAAAGCAAAGTAGCTGGGTTTGTTGACAAAATTAAGTAGCAACAGGGCCCGAAAAAATGTAATTAAATATTTTGGATTGCTAAGTACCTCTGCCAAACAGCTTTGTGGAACAGCAAAAGTTGAGAGTGGCTATGTTAATTAGTTACAATACAGTGATAATGCGATGTTGATCAAGCTTAAGCTTCAATGATGATTTAAGATGATTTCTTTCCATCACTTTCACATGGAAAACAATTCACCAAGTTCCAGAATGTGAAAAACAGATGGAGAAAATGGCATCTTCTGGCAAAAAGATATGTTAGGATCAATTTTCCTGCAAAGCTTGATGGGACACAAACACTCTGCACACGCACCAACACCAAAACAAAATCACATACATTAACAGACGTTTTATCTAGTTGGAAAGAGTTTTCCATCTGTCACAATTCAATAAATATTTAATATACCCAATTTGAATTCACAAAATTCAAAATGTTACGCAGTAATTGGAGAATCTGTACTGGTTCATCAATGGGTGCTTCTAGTGTCATCCACATCTGCATCTATGATATATGAGGTCCCCCCTATTCCGCTGATGAAATCTCTGTAGCCATTATACAGCAGCAGGGGTGATGTGTGTGTTCCATCTGCAGTCTCTAAATTAAGGGATGTACTGCACATTCCTAAATTGCTGAACAATTATGCAAACTTTAAACAGTGTGGATAACTCTATTACAGTACATCATTTGAAATGGCATTGAGCTGTAGCAAAATATGTATATGGCCTTCTGTGCCCTTAAATTGGTGGGCTATTCCTCACAGACTCTATTGTAGGAAATCTTCTAGTTATGTCCAGAGCGCAAATATTTCAATACAGAGAACATGTTTTCCTAGATTTTTCAGTCTTTCTTTCCAAGTTATATGAAACGTTCTTCATGTATTTTTCCTGCCCCATGACCCTGGCTGAAACCCTAAGTTCTTGAGATTTCCTGCTAGCCTGCAAACAAACAAAATAGACAATTTGATTAAAAAAAACATGACCCAACCAACTCTGGAGTGGAAGATAATAAAGGCCAAACTGAAGATGACCAGAATAAACCTTTAACTGAAGGTTGAACAGAGGGAGTCCCAGAAATCCCTCTGATGTCTGATGCTTGTGTGTGCATGGCTGTGTGCATGCATATGTGTATGTTTGTTTGTGTGTTTCAGCATTCTTACTCTCAAGTTTTGTTATGGCTTTCACTAATTAAAAAAGTACTTACATTACTTCACTAATTCATTTACAACAAAGTAAGTGTTTACTTGTTTCTTAACTGTTATTACTAAGCACATGAATGGAAATGTTTTCACTTACTCCTGTTCGTTCTGAAATGCCTTTGTATGCTTCACTTACTGTAGTAGGCCTACATACTGAAGTGCATTTCAACAGTGATGTGACCGCTTAGCTTGGGTAAAAACAGTGAACAAACTACCGTTAATAATTACAACTTTTTGAACTGAACCTAACAAAATGATTCAAATTAGCAAAGTGATTTGTGATTTACACCTGTATGGTGTGTGGGATTTATACACCCTCCAATCCCAAAAATGATTCTAACATAGATGTATAAATATAGATGAATATATATATATATAAATAAACTACAACAACTTTGGAGTCTAATTCATGCGGTAGAAGCAAGCTGCCTGCCCACACCCCAGTCCCTGTGCCAAGCTAGCACATACTGGACAGGTCTGTCAACTGAATGTACAAAGACTGAACCGATATTATCCATGAAACTCCACATAACTGTGTATCCACGCTTGCCGTATTTCAGTTGTTGCTTCCTGTGCAAGCCACATAACGGCTATCATTATATCATTATATATTAATTCAGTAAATCAGTGATGACAGGATAATTACAATAGTTCTCATCCAACCAACTAAGAGTTTTCTTCTCTACTAGCTCCTGTAAGATCATATTGAATTCTCCATTACCACAGACACAATAAAGCTCACCGCCCTTGTCAAACACCCATTCATGCCGCAAGACCTCATTTCGATGCTGATGCCTCATCAAAGAGCTTGATGTTGAAGAACAATAGCTGAATAACCCTGTCATTTCCAAGCCAATACGTGAACTCTTTTTATAGAGTCCTCAGGTTGAAGGAGATTTGAAATAAAGAAGTCAGTAAGATAGATTGAGGTTTCTAAGATATCGCTGGGAGATAAGAGGTCATTCAATTCCCAGTAAAAAGAAAAAAAAAGTCTCAACTGAATAGACTGCAATTCGTTCCAACCTCCAATTATCGCTTGCTTTCCTATTCCTAGCTATCCCGACTGGTTTTGTCCATCTCAACAGCTTTGTATTTACTAAAAAAGTCACAACTGCTGTCTTTCTGCCTCTTCTCCACCTCCAGTTCTCTACCAAAAAGTTCTCTCAGCTTCTTAGTAATCATCAGCCATGCATAGGAAATAAATTGACTTGTCAGTGGACGATTGCTTACGTCTGGTTTGCCGTCTCATCTCTTTCCCTTCCTTCCTTCTGCTCTTTCCAACAACTACCTCCCTTTCCTTCTTTCTTTTCGAAAAATGTCCCTTCTCTAATCGCTCCTCTCTCTTCTTCCCTCCTCTTATTTATTTTCTCTTCCTATCATTTTGGTTATCATTTTCTTTCCTGAATGTGTTCTTTGCTTCTATATT
>JAPMOB010224506.1:0-16462 GCA_029875015.1 Lepomis gibbosus
ATTGGTGGCAAATCCAAAATGTGTTCAACTGTTTTCGGAGTTGTGAAGCTCCGCAAGTGCCGACCATAGTGCCGACGGGTATTACACAGCTGCAGTAATATTACCGGAGGATGTACAGCGGCGCTAGCAGATGGGTCAAGCGGTCGACATGCCTATAATCAGTAGCTGTAGGCACACACCCTGTGATGGTCAGGGGAAGAGGAAAATACATCGGGGGGCTGTCAGCAATAGTTAGCTAGCTAGCTCCGGTTAGCTCCCCCAGGCCCGGTCACACAGACCACTGCAGCCGACACAGCAGACGTGTCCAGCAACAGCTGAACGATGCTGTTAATGTTCGTCTGTTATTCTATCAATAAATTCTCTGTAAAGTTTTAACCCAATCGAGATCCATCTGGCTCCTGATGTAACAGAATATTCTTGGTTTGTGAAACTGAAACTCACTTTGGAAGAAATAAAATATACAATGGAATGAATTGAAACATTGCTTTATTATCATTAGGCTATTAGAAATATTTGCAGGAATTATAGTATAAATATACTATATTAATAATATATTGTTATAGTATAGTAAATATTAACACATAAAGTACGCTGATTACTACGTTGACACTTGACACCTTTTTTCTATGGCTCTTTTTTATTTTGACAGCCATGCGTGGGCCGAGCGGGCGAGATAAACGTCATCACGTTTTGTGCGCAGTGGCTTCGGGGACAAACCATATATGGAAGTTCAACTTCCTTCAACTTCCTTCAACTTCCGTCACGGTCTGCAGGCTGCAGCTGGACCCTTCTCAAAACAGGAGAAAAAAGATCTATTTTTCCAGTTCCTGTCAGAACACTTGCTGCAGCATTCTGGATCAACTGCAGAGTCTTAGGGGACTTATTGGTACAGCCTGATAATAAGGAATTGCAGTAGTTTTCACCCTTCGCAATTCCATCTATGATAGTTTCTGTTCAACAATGGAGCTCTGTGGCACAGAGGAAGAAAATATATAAGTCTCTGGTGCCAATATAGTATTTGTTAGGATACATTCATTGCTAGTTTGGGTCTTTTCCTTGGATTTTTTGACAATTTAAAATCCCTTAAACAACAGCCAACCTAAGGTTTGGAATTATTTAATGACCATCAACAGCTAGCTTAACCCTGGTGACAGGACATTGTACTCCAGAAGTCCTGTAGTCACTGCGAGGGTCATCTGGCTAGCTAGGCATTTAACATGACACAACATGAAAATAAGACAACTTTGGGTTAACATGAGGCATATTCCTTTTTTTTTGGCAAAGACTAGCCACCATTCAAAAACATTCCATATCAATCTCCCCCGTCAAACTGACAATAGTGTGCCTCATTTCTTCATGCAGATACTGGACAATTAATGGAATGCTGAGCCATTTATTGAATAGAACGAGAACCTCCACGAAGCCTGTGTTCCGGTTGGTGAGGGAAATTCTAGTATTTTATTTGTGTTACATATGTGAATGTGTTAAATAAATAAAATACTGTGGCTCAGGAAGTAGAGCGGGTTGCCTGAAAGATCACCGGTTCAATACCCGGCTCCTCCAGGCTCCATATCGAAGTGTCCTTGGGCAAGATACTGAACTGAATTGCCTGGTGGCTGTTCCAGTGTGTGAATGTTAGTTTCTGTTTGAGCACTTAGGCTTAGTGTATAAATGGCGAATGCGATGTAGTTTAAAAGTGCTTTGAGTGGTCGAAAAGACTTGAAACGCGCTATGAAAATACGGAGCATTTAAAATAATTAGCAGGTATGAGTACAAATTGTTAGCTGGTTAGCTTAGCTAACATTACCTAACCAACTGATTAGCCAGCTTCAAGTTTTGGTAACAATGCTAAAATAACTGGAGTCTGCTAACTGCAGTTTTTTAAAGAATCATGCAAAGAAGTCAAAATGTATTAGAGAGGTGTTTGAATTAAGGATGATACTTTGGAACAACATTAATGGCCCTCCTAAAGTCAGTTAGCTGACGTTATGCAAACGTTGTGTCAACTCTTTCAGGTATGTTTAAGTTTTGCTTTTGTTGTCTGTTTCCTAACTAGTTTTTCTGGAGCCTAAATCAACATACAACTGACTGAAGCATGTCTGGATATTATGACAATAACTTTAAAGATCAGTACACATAGGTGTCATCTTCCTAGTGTGGTCATTTGTAGTGAATACAAATATGTGAATATGTATTATCAAATCATAATTTCTATGTTCCCAATATTTCCAAATACTCTGGTAAATGCAGAAGTGGGAATCACTGATTTATCTAATCCAACAGTATAATATAAAAATATAACGTTGACAGAGCCCATTTTACTTGTATACTTTAATACATTGAATGCAAGATTTTTACTTGTAAAATATTGACAAACTGTGGTATTGTTATCTTTACAAAAGTAAATTATATGAATACTTCTAACCTATCTTTTTCAACAACACCCTGCCCAATTTGTTGTTGCTGTTGTTGAGTGAATAAAGTTTACTTGCAAGCAAAATTCGATACAATGGAATTCAGTAGAATGGCAAACGTATCTAAATCACAAAGCTGAGATGGGTGTGTGGAACTAAGACAGACAAGACAAACTGGCAATGACAAAGAGGGAGACAGATTAAACATACTAGAGACGAGGGGATAATGAGGCAAAAGGGAGATGAATCAGGGCGGGGCAGGTAATCACACATGCGGCAAACAAAGGGTCATGAAACATAGCATCTGAAACGACTAAACCAAACAAAGGGGTGAGAATTAATAAGACAGAAAGTATTTAACTGAGAAAGAACTAGAAACATAAGTTATCAGAGAACGGATGTCGCACTTTCTCACTTATACATTCAGCAAGGAAAACAACCAGAGAATGTGTGTCTGATGGATGTAAACAAAGACAGCTATTATGTCCCAATTGCCAGGTGCTGCATGTGGCATGCCACAGTAATTCAATGTACCCTGCAGCTCTAGAAGTAACCTGCTCAGTGGGGAGAAAGAAAGAGAACCTCTTATGGGACTGCATGCTGACCGACAAGGACTCTGTGCTCCAAACATGCATGGAGCAGGAGGGCAGATTGAGTTTTTGGCAGGGTTTCAGTCCAGGAAACAGAGGGAGATAATGAAAGAGGGGCGGAAAATAAGCAGCATGGGGCAACCTGCTGCGTCAAGCTAGAACCAGAAGATGATGTGAGGAAAGGAGTGCATCTGTAGCCCCATCAAGTGTGGAGGGGAGGTCGAGGGCAGTCATCATGTATCAGCTGGCAAGCTCAAGGTTGTGCCATTAAACAACAACAACAAAAAAGTGTAAAAAGAAAACCCTAATAGATAAGTTGTTTAAGCTCTGAAAAATATGTACAAATACACAGTATACATAGCATTAGCAATTTACAGAACATGTGTGTGTGAGATAACAGAAAAAGTTGAAACAAAGAACCCAGGTTATACAACACTCTAATGAATGTGTTAGATCTTTAATGTTGCCCAGGTACATTATTCTCACATAACTGCTGTGTTTTAGAATTAATAGAAATATGTGTTCATTATGTAATAATCAGCTTAGGTTTCTGACTGTCAAGTGGAACTAATTAGGCTTGTTGGATGGATATGAAATACAGAATTTTGAAAATGTGTCCTCCTACCAACACATGTATTCAGCAGGGTAACCATCAAAGAAAGCACACAACAGTTAGTGCACATGGTGAAAAGGTTGCTTTTGAAAAAATGCAGCTACATATTTGGTCAAAACTGAATGAAGATGAGAATCTACTTTTTTGACAGTAAGCCTAGTTCACACTACACAATTTTTAGCCGGACGGAGAGCCCGGCAACCTTCAGGCTGTGATCGGGGGTAAATCAGCGGTTGATCGGCAGTCGTTATGTGTGAACTACTCAATGACGCATCAAAACGGTGTCCTTGACACATCACTGCCACATCGCCGACGCCAGCCAGATATCTAGCATGCCAGTTATCTGGAAGGGTCGGCCAACTTGACATACACATCTAGCCAATGAGAGCAGGCACTTTTTACTCACCCTCAGCTCTCTCTGTAGCTCAGACGATCCCTGCTACCTGCGTGTGCTAATCCACCATTAATCCACCAGGTTCGTGTCATTTCCCGTTTCACATTTCACGTGTGTTTTCTTGACAAAATGTGGTTTGGAGACAAGCGTCTGGTGACAGTCGCTGTCAGCTTGTGTAGTGTGTGACCCCCTGTTACTGATCAGTCACGTAGTGTGAACGCCACAAGGACTTCAAGACTCCCGTCACAAGTTGGGTAGTGTGAATGACACGGCAATCGGCCAACGCTGAAAATCATGTCGTCTGCACAAGCCTTTAGTTTTGCCATAAACAATGTATGCCATAGAAATGTGTCATTTTCTTGAAACAGCACGACCAATCCACCAAACGCCTAACCTCACTCTGCACTCTTTAATCTTCAATGGAAAAATATAGAAAACAGCTTATCTAGTGCTGCTAGCCTAGCTTAGCAGACTGACAAGTTGAAGGTTATTTTTTAATGCCATATTTATACATATAAGATTGCAGATTTATTTAGACATCAGCAAATATTATTACCAATGGTCATGCAGACACATAGCAGAAATGTACATTTAGTCACTATGAGGTATAAATAATTTAAGAATGTTCTTAAGTGTGTATAAATAAACTTTGTTTTACATCTCTGTAGCACTGACACACTTCTATTCAGTCATAGACAGCTATTTATTGTGTTTATAACTAAAATTGCTTAAAAACTTGTTTTCATACAAACAATGGTATATAGGAGTTACTGACTGGCTAGATGACCTCTCTACATATGACAAAGTGGTAATGTCATGAGTCTGTAAATAAAGGGAGAGAAAACTGAGATAGAACAGCACAGGGTTCAAAGGGTACTCTATCCACTTCCTTGTGATTGTGTATAGTTGTATAATACTTACAGAACAGATGGTTGGTCAGTTTGTTGATAATACCACTGACTTTTATAAGCCCATAAGTGTTTACATTGACAGCTACTGAAATTATTTAGCTTTTGCCTGAACCAAATGATTTTTCATTTCTACAGTGATGACATTCAGCTAAGAAGAAATGACTCTTTTGACCTCTTTCACATGGTCTTTTATTCTGTCGAGCTTAACTTGTCAATTGATGGCACCGTTTTGATAAAGAAACAACAAAGAAAAATATCCTGGCAGGAACTCTAAGGGGGGAATATAATTGATGCTGTAGTGTGCTGAAAAGGCTATTCAAATGCCATTCTGCACACAGTGATTGGCTTCCCTCTCCTCCTCCCATTTGCCCTCTCTCAATGCTTTCCCTGTCATTCAAAACACGAGGAGGCCTTTTCACAAGCTTGGAATAGTTTGCATGGCAGAATAACAAGCTAATTAGAGCTCCTCCAGTGATGGATGGTTGTTAGAGGGTACGAGATGTGGGCACGAGGGCAGCACGGCACCCTGATAGCGTCACAACCATCTGCCCCACTTTGACGGCTTAATTGGAAGAGCGATGGGGGATATTTGGGATTCAGCCTAATGGCTGGGCTGACCCTGTATGGACAGCTAATGCCATTTTGCCCCTTTTTGTAGCCCATATGTTTGGCACTCACCCCCCCTTTGTTTTGTTTCTCAAGTTGGGATGGGATTGTTGAGGTCAATAGGGGTCAATAACTTGCCTCAAGCGGCCATCTTAGTGTCAAATTCAGAATGAAGAATAAGGAGGTTGAAAGTTGTAGCTTTTAAATTTACCACTTAGACCCAATCTGGCTAATCTCAAGTACTTGTAATGCTTGGGTGAATTTAGTCAACTGAGCATACCTTCCCCCCTAATGCTAATGCCTATGGTTCCAACTGTGTCTTAATGTGGAATAATGATCTTGATATATTACTTAATGGTTTTGCTGATGCATTTTGTTGGACATGCAATTGCTGCATGGATAATATTTGACTGGAAGGTTTTTCCACATTCTTGTAGCACACAAAAGCCACAGGAAGGTTGTTGAGGTTATTGGTGGTCATGCAAAGCACAGAACTTTGACACCGGTGACCAGGATTTGTGTCTGGCCTGTGGTTAGGGTTAGGCTACTAAACACTGTGTTTAAGGATTCACTGTGGATTCATTCTGGTTAAACACAGACAGAGTAAAGTGTCTCATGATACCTTTAACCTTTTCAATATTAAACCAAGACGAATTATATTTCCCTAACCTAGACCTACTGTACATTCATTGATATGTTTGGGAGACTTTATGGCAGCAAAATAAGCAAACAATCAAAATCACTTTAGAAAGTTGATATAGCTTATGTGTTGGCAAAATATTGCTAGCTTACAGATCAATTACACACAGAGCAACATTAGCATTTCTTTGGAGTCATGTTTGTGTCTACCTGAGGTAAATATCAAGTTCTTTAGCTGCTAAATGCTCCACTATGTAAGTCTGTAACTGTCCCACTGTTAGGTGGTAGTGTACAGTGGGCTAACTAACTTCAGTATTTTTCAACCTGGATGGGACCCAAATATTACACTGCAGCCCTGTTTCGCTGCTGCCGATGCAGAGGCCTTACTTAATACTCAACCAATTTCAAAAAATCTTGTCCTAAGTCACTTAGACACAAAAACATACACACAAAATAGGGTCCAGGTTGAATAAATACCGATGTTACCCTTTAATGAAATCCTTTTTTTGCTGACACAAAAAAGCTCCCTGCTGCGTTGGGACACTGAATCAAAACAGTACATCTGCTGAGCTGACAGACGCTATAAAAGCTTGTTAGAGCTAAGGGGAACTACAGAATCAGGTGACAATTATTTGTGGGCAAGCCTTTTCTCATTGCACATACCCAACTGACTCATTGGTGAGATTAAAGTGATATTAATAATTAGGGCAACATTATGTTTTCGTTGCTGACATTGTTTGTAGGAAAAACAAACATTGTCAGTGAATGTTTTGCAATTTACTGTGAACGTTTCCTTTCTCATTAAAACCTTTTTTTCATGGATTAAAATCGTATTGTGGACATTAGGTTTCTTTCAATACAATTATTGTTGTAATTTAGAAAGTATTAGACTGTGCGGGATGCCAATTTAGAATTATATAAAAATCATTTTTAGGGAACAGGGTTGTAGAATCTGACAGTGCATGTGTGAAATGTAAAAGAATAAAGTGACCTATATGGTGATAAATGAGGCTTCATCCTCCTTTACATTACTTCTATCTAACTAATGCAAGTTCTACACTTTTTCTCACAGGTTTATTTATTTTTTCCAGGATAGGTCTAATTTTGCTGAGCCATATGTCTTCCCTGCCATCATCCCTCACTAAGACCTCTTAAAAGCTATTTGTCTGGCCCACTCTTCCTTTGCCCATTTAGAGTATACAGGCTTGCCCTGAGAGGTGAGATGCTGATGAGGCGAATATATTATTAAAAACGCATTAGACACTGCAAGAGAGATAATTCGTCCTGCAGTGAGTTCTGCATCAGATATAGGGTTACAACTGCTGGATCTATCACTGTGGCGCAGGAGCCGATGAGTCTTGGGTGCACTGAGTTTGTACAGTCTTGCAGACAAATGTCTGACCCCGGTTATGACCTGTTTTACCTTCTTTGTCAATTTTATCCATCCAAACAACTTTCATGGCGCTGTGGTTGAATGGCATGAGTTTAATGTGAAGCTGGATGACGAGTCGGGGAAGTGAACTCCACGCTCGTGAATTTTTACTCTCTTAATGTATTACCACCTCTCTGGCGTTTTATTCATTTGGACGTCCGTGCTAGTTATGCAGCAAGGCTTGGGCTCAGATATCATTGGCTGTGGAAACATTCCTGAACCTCATGTGTATTCCCCCTCCCATTCTTCCAGTGAAAGGGGGAAAAAAATCTTTGAAAAGAAGCAGATGTCAAATATCAGGTTTGGCTGAGATTGTACAACACATAACAAATTACTACGGATCACAATACTATCATTTTCAAAAGCCGCCGGATCAATGGCACTGTAACGTTAGATGCTGCTAATTCTCGACATCACTTCCTGATTGCATCAGCGCTCTCTAAAGCTTTATTGCACAAACAAAAAGGTCAACACATGTATTCTGCTCGTGGAACTGAATGATCCAGTCACCCCCTCAAAGTGCCCTTGACCACTCAGAGAGGGGGGAAAGAAAGGGAAAAAAGGAAAAGAGTGACCCGGCGAGCACAGGCTATTTCTGTCAGGTACTGTGAGCCTTATTCACAATGTCACATTTAAAGAGGAGAGGGAGTCTGGCCCAGCCTGGTTCTCATTAGTGAGTGTTTGGCTTCAGGTTAGAGCCGGGCCCAGGCCTATTGTCACACTGGATCAGATGGCAAGTATAAACACCTTTAATCAAAGTAGGGTGTCTGCTCAGAGCTGCTCGCAAATGCAAAGTGGCAGTCCAGCCCAGCCTTACAGTAACCATAGACCTTCTGTAACATTCCCTCCTAATGTAGCCGTCATACTCGCTTGTTCCGAGATCTGCTGAGCAACCAACACCACAAGAGCAGCTTCTGAAAGCATCTGTATGTTTTCCCTTCCTGTAATCCAAAAGTTGTTAGTTTTCCTCATTAAGCTCGAGGTCAGTTTAAACAGGGCAGACCACCCATGGAGATCAAATTGCCTCCGCCATCCTCAAACCATCCCTCCTCCACCTACTGACTTCTGAATTCATCACCAGACATTTGCCACACATCTCGCATGTAACTAAGCTGCCAAGTCTTGAAGATGAAACGGGGGAGTGAAACATTCGGTCCTTTGTCACAAGGACGTTATCATGGGAAGTTCTGTTAAAATACATGGCCAAAAAAAGAAGATGGAAAAGGACTTGATGTAGAGGATGAAAGGCATTGTGGGGGATTGGAGCAGATTAGTGCAGGAAAGCAGTTATTTAGAGTGCACTGTGGTAGTTTGGGGGTGATAAGTGAACAGAGGGCTGCGGGGGCGTGGTGCGTCTGCAAGTGGATTGATGACATGGTGAATTGGGCCTGCTACAGCAGCTCGGGGAGACAGAACCCTGCCATTATCTGGAAATGAGTTACACGTCCTCCCTGTCACACACCCCTGACTGAATGATAAGAGCTGTCCAAACGCACCTCCGGGGGACATATGCACACACAAGTAGATATAAATATGAGATATTTTGTGGAGGTAGTTGTAAAGGTGAATTATTGGATTTTCACCGACATTTGTTCTAAATAACATATTTCAGAAAAAAGTGGGCCTAGCTCAGAAGCTTGTATTAATGTTTTCCAGACTCCTCTTAGGAGATGTTGACGTTTGGGTAAGACTGTTAGGGTAAGCGCTAACCAAACTGAAAGGGGGGAGCCATATAGCCATGTCTGTTTATCATGATTGTTTGTGTTAATAACATGCTTTGGCCGTGTTGTAATGGTAAATTAGTATTTCTTTTTATATTTGGAGTAGGCTATGTAGATATTACATTTACTCTGCCTAAATAATGGATTATTGTCTTGGATATGTGGACATCTCTTTGTATTTTTGTAACTATTTCTGAACATGAGCCTTGGGCGAGCTCAGCTGTAGGCGTACATCATGAGCACGCGTCAACAGTGTTTAAATACACTAATATTTTGCCAGTTTCCTTGATCACTTCATGCATCAAATTACAAAAAGCAAATCTGGGGAAATCGTGTTGCATTCCAACTCGATGAACTTTTAAATTTGCACTTTTGACCAATAGCATACTGTCTTTCCAGTGCTGACCTTTTATGGGTGCGTAAAGAGAGCCCTTGAGAGCTTTTGTAGCTTATTAGCTGTTTAGAACCATCCACATTTATTTAAATTCTGTGACCTGGCTGGCCCCAGAACAAAATGGAGAAAACTCTAAAGTCAGATGAGAGAAATTAGCTTGTTATTAAGATGCTAAGTTATACACGAGAAGCTCAATAGTTTCTACTCCTCTCCTGCATATCGCCTAATTCCTTCCCAGCAGTTGTCAAGACGATTCTGATGCACAAATAATTTCTGTATGTGCTAGTTCCTGCTTGTAGTTATTGAAGAGTTCCTTTTTTGGGTTTTTTGTTAAATATAGTATTTTTTATAAATATAGTGTTTTTTATAGTTTTCATTTGTCTATGGTATATGTCCTTCTAGCACTATCATCATGGGAAGGTCTTTTCATTACGCTCTAAAACATGTTTGATACACTGCAAAAAAAAAAAAAAAAAAGGTTGCTTACCTCTGCCTTTAAAATGTTAAGTGAACTGGAGTGGTACTGAATAGTTTGTAAAATGTGTTCATTAGTATACTGACATACAACATAGTGGGTCAACATAAACTGTAAAATACAAACAGTTGTACCTTTGTTTTAAATCTTCCCATTGGAGTTAGGGTTGACACTGATGCTTTGATTTATTTCTTGCAACATTAAATGCCTTGTTTCCAGTAGAAAAATAAGTGTTTTCATTTTGGCCATTTTGCTATTGTAATTTTCATACTTTACAGACCAGAAAAAAACATGCTTTTTGACTTGGAAGTTATGTCAAGACTTGGGACTTGACTTAGACTTTCAAATACTTCAAAAACAGCTCTGCTGATAACAGCATTGTAATACTGTAGGAGAGATCTGCAACAGATGCACATTATTGTGATTTTCACTCAAAAAACCAAGATGTCATTGTGTATGTGTGCCAGCTGTCTCTCTGTTTCCCTGTGCCTCCAGTTTCTTTGTGTACATCATTGATATTGCTCATCTCCCATTACAAACATGAGATGCTTTTGGTTTTGGCTACAATTTAAACAGACATGCTTGTAAACTGCTATAGTGTCTAGTGGCACATATTGGGACTGCTCACACTTGACAACCTGTTGTGACAGGCACAAGTACAGATTCTGTGTTTTGTCTTAGTTGTCAAAAATGTGACTGGTACAAGTAATCAAAAATCAAGAAGGCATGTAGTCTACACTTGGATTTACTTTTCACTGTGGATGTTACGCTACTACTACAATGTAAACAGGTTTTTTAAGATATTTGAATAAATCACCAATGCTGGTGTTTTTTCTGGACAGTCTTGTAATATGGGCTATACTCTAATCTTCTTGCTCATTTTTAACAGTGTCATCACTATTATCACTATATTCATGCATTGTACAAATAGATGTAATCTGGCTTCCTCCTTCAGTTCTTCAAAACATGTAAACCAAATAACTAAGAAAGAAACTGAAGAGTTCGGGCACAGATGGGTGCACAAATTAATTCCATAAAACTTTTACTAATTCAATAACCCCAAACCTAGAAAGAGCCTATACAGTTGACCGGAAACTGTAATTCATCTGGAGGGAAACAATTATTTCTGTATTACCACGAAGACATCAAAGACTGTCTCTTGTAGCCCTTTGCACTAATGAACACCAACTTCAAGATCTTGGAATGGTGTAGGCAGTACATATATTATACAATCCAGTGAGAAATGCTCAGTTCCCTGCATGGCAATAGCAATAGACATTGAGAAATCGAGTGAAATGGCCCTTTTTGTGAAAAAATAAACAATAATAGTAAGAAGAAGAAGAAGAATTGCTTTTATGTGTATATCACTTTTCAATACAGGTAACAAAATGCATTAGAACAATTTGGATCTTACCCAGGCTTCATTAGGTGGATTCCTCATCGAATTTTGATATTTTTATGGCTAGCTACGCACTTTTAAAGGTGTTGACAGCACCCCTCTTTAGCAAAGAGCAGCTAGCCCACTCTCACTCTGCCACTATTTCCTAGCACCACAAACTTCACCCACACAGCCATTGCCTTCTTCTCCTTTGGATTAGGCAAATAGACATTACAGTGGCACATTGCTGCCATTCTGTTTCTTATTAATGCTGTTCTTGTCAGTTATTTATATTTTTATTTTATCAAATACTGTACAAATATTCCATTAGTTTCTTAATTTTAGTCCAGTTATCCAGGTTGAGTCATGTGCAGTGTAACTTTGTCGTGAGTAATTGCTATGTAAATGAGGGAGTAAGCGACAGGTGTGAAGAGCAGTGTGAACTGGTGGACAGGTAAAGAATGGTGGATCATACACACTCAATAGTTTTTGTTACTTAGGATGACATTGTATTAGACTTTCATTAATTCCCTGTTGACTTCACCTAAAGTTAATCATAACTCACTATCTGACTAACCTCAACCCTGACCCTAAAAACTATGTCTTAACCTTAAATTGTTATGGTTGAATGATGGAGGTAAGATGCCATAAGGTAAACCACTTTTATCAATGTTGAAGACATCATTTTTATTTAACCTTTATTTAACCAGGGGGAAAGAGCCACTGAGATAAACTCTCTTTTTCAAGGGTGCCCTGGCCAAGAAAGGCAGCCATGGTAGCCAGACAGTACCAACACCTTAGTGTTGTGATCAAGACCGCCCAAACCGAGACCAAGTCAAGGCCAAGACCAGTTCCCCACATTACATGACAAACACTAAAATGTGTTACGAGATCACAGTTGATCTGAAAGATCCACATTCTCATTAAATTACCCACATACAAACACTAAGAGCTGAAATAAACTTAACTATCTTTATTCAACTCTCCTTTTCCATGCTTACCAACGCGGGGAGTCGTTAACCGTAACAACACATTTTTAATTAGGGTTATTGGTTGCATTTGAATCAATAAGTTTTACATCTAATCAAAGTTTGGATGTCAAATAAATTAGACAATGCAAAAGGAATTTATTGATATTCCCAAAGTTATGGCCTTGACTGGTCTTGAAAAAAAGAGTTGTGTCTGAGACAAGACCTAGTACAAATTCGGTGGAGTCAGAGACGAGACCAAGATCATCAAAAAGTGGTCTTAAGACCGGTCTCAAGACCAAGACCGGTCTCAAGTACTACAACACTAATCTACCCTTTTACCTATACGTATGCAACAGAAACAGCCCACTATCAAAACTAGTACATTAAAACTTCATGTAGATAAAATACACTATTGAAATCTCTGCTCATTTAAAACATTTACATTCATCTTTTAAAACCTCTGTAATCATGGGAACTCTTAAAAGCAGCAACCTGCTGGACCGAGTATGTAGTACTAGCTAAGGGGACTACTGATGTAATGTGGTAGTTTGCATAAAAGTTCCTTATAGATAAAAACACACAAATGTAGCTGTCTCTGCGCAGCTAATGATCAATCCACCATCTGCATGGTATGCAGAATAAGGTTTGATAGGCCACATTCATATACAGCAGGTCCCCATAATCAAGTACTGACAAAAGGTAGTCTGAACATTTTTTTTTTTGCTTCAAAGGGGAAACAAGACTTGTTTTGAAAATAAAAAGACAACTTTGGGCCTTTTGGTATATCAGTATGTATAACTGTGGTATATATTGTTTTATTTTGTTTCCAAATTTTATTTAATTATCTGTTCTAATTAATTATCGGTTCTGTGCGTGTAGCATGAAGCAACTGCAAACTTTCTTTTAGTTATATAACGTTGTGTTGTATGATGATAAATAAACTACTTTGTGCCTTATATAAGCTAATAGCTAGTTACAAATAGTGTTTGTAGCCTAACAACCTCTTGGCTTGTTGAACCTCACAGGTTCTATTAAACATGATAACAACCCAAAGCAAACTATTGCTTTTCTTTCCCCTGACAGATATTGTTTACTTCATTCTTCCATCACTGCAGTGGAGTGGAGTTTGCCTATCACTTTAGACTGCTTTCATGATCAATAAAGCAACGGTCTGGAGTCATTTGGAGTCGGAATTTCCACTTGAATTATTTACATAATGATAAATTATATATAAATCAGACATCACCTTCGTTAATGCATGGCTAATGTTATCAGTTGCATTTTCTTTTGGATAAATGGGATTTAAAGAGTTTGGCATACAATCCTAACCCAAACCCTAAGATGTAATAGGGTATAATCGAAGTCTTCACTACACTGAGGACCAAAATGTGGCTGTTTTTGTTCTTTGGTGACCATTGTTATGTAGCTCCTGTCAGAAGCTCTATATCCTGGCATTGAGAGAGTGGCTGTTTCTCCAGACATGCACATGCCATTCTCTATTTCTACTGCCACAACAAACACCACTGTTTGCTTTACCATGGTATATATAGAGGCAGGAAGTTTTTTTAGCCTGCTTATTATCAATAGAAAGTGGAATGACTGGAGCAAAATGAGTAACCTTCTGCTGAACCACCCTGATTGCTGGCCGATATGGTCAGCTTAGTATCTGTCCAATGTGCTTTGTGTGTTTGAGCAGATATTGACCTAGTCTGTATTTGTCTGATGGCTTTGGGTTTGTATTAAAGAGGAGAACACCTACTACTGATACATGTCAGGCTGGAGAAACAGGACAGTATGCAAGCTATGTGCCTAACCCCTGAAATAGTTACACTGGTGAGGAAATTATACCTGACTCACACACATTTAACCTCTCATGGTTTGTGACTCATCAGTCCTCGATCCCATACTCCATTTGCACTGACACAGACAGCAACAAGGACATTTTGTTTTATCAGCAAGTCTTTCTTCTAATTGCCTCCCAAACCCTGTGGAGCAAATTAAAAAGTTTGGCGCATTTTGCTTACTTGCGTTTCAGTTTGTTCCACAGCAGGACATGCTCTGATCACTTTAGTAGGCTTTTGATTCACTTTGGGAAGCGGAAGGAGCTATAAACACATCTGACAAGTTGTGTTAGTAAAATATATCCTATTAACACATCCAGAAGACATAGAATAATATTAACATTCACCTGCAGTGTCCTTTTAGCTTTAATTGGGTCTCTACCAACTCCTGAGAAATAAAAATGTTCTCTAGCTGCTTAATGCTCCATTAGATTCTCTAGTATGTGAACATTTCTAGGATTATTGGAACTTAAGTAAAACAAGAGGACTCAATTTCCTTGAATTATCAGTATGTTCAGAGTATTTCTTGGCATTTTGGATAAAAAATATAGGTAAAGGTAAAGTAACAGTAAAGCAGTTCACAAGGAGGAAGGAACAGACCACATTGTAAAGAGAATCTGAATTTTCAGTAACAGAAAAAAAATAAATAAATAAAGCTAATGAAAAGAAGACTAATAATAAGATACCAGATGAAAAACAATCTATCATACAAGGATTCATAATAATAGTCAAATAAAATAAATTACAAGTATAAGTGAGCATCTTTAGCGTAGGACTCATCTGTAAATACAAAGATACATAATAGATCAAATACAAAAACAGATACGGTCAATATGATGATGTGATTTTAGAAACTCCCTAATGTCTGGTGCAACATAACAACACAATTAAATAATTTTTTTTACAATTCAGTCTTAAGAATGCACAAACCAGCCACTTCACTCAAGGCACAGTTCAGTTCATTTACTATAAGTAGAAAACTTGCACTCAGGGCTGTACAAAAACAAATTTTAAAATAATACAAAAATTGTGAGAGGACAGTATACAGTACACTAAAAACATAAAACAATCTCTAAAGGACCTCACTCTTGGAGCTTATAGTAAAAGATTTCAGAGTGGCGGTTCCTGGGTGACAGACTGTCATTGTCAGCTGGTGCTATATTTGGCACAGAAAAACAAAAAAAGATAATAAAACAGCCTCTTCTAGAGGCTGAGACGAGGGAATCAGCATGGTTTGTACATTTTATAGTGTGAGCAAGTGACGCTTCCCAGTCAGCTCGCTCTCATTGGCAGTTGCGGGTTTCTGATTGGGGGCAAACTGATTCTACACCATAAGTCAGGGTGACTCCGAGACCTTGAGGTTATGTTTGTAAACCCCTCACATTGCAGGATCATTTGGGTCGATAATCTGTTCCGACCCTCCTTAGCTCAGGAACCCACCCTGCAATTGTTGGGAGGGGCAGATCGGACCCCAAATTGGCCCAATTATCCTCTAGTGTGCCGTCTGCATTATTAATGAGTATGTATTGTGACAGCCATCCATTTCTTCCCAGTCCTCTGTGCTATTATTTCTCTTATGGAGTAAAAAAATCAGCTGTATTAGATGATGAAGCCAACACATTGCACAATGCATCACACTTATCCATGCACATGAAGGGACTGATTCACATCATTTTAAGCTTTTTCAACATAGAAACAAAAATGTTTCTCTGCTGCCTTAAAATTTAAGTTAATTCAACTTAGGTTGTATAATTAAGTTGTCTCATGAGATGTGAAAACACGTGGAGTTAAGTTCACTAAAATAAACTTAAAGGTGGAGTAGGCGATCCGAATCCAATGCACGTCTTTGTGTCAGATTCAGTGAATATCTCCTCAGGGTCCACTAGCTGTCCATTCTGTGTGTGCACTGAAAATAAATCTGGTGTTTGCACTGAGCCCTGGCTCTGAAATTGGGAAATAAACAAAGTGGGCTGAGCCACACAACACTATTCAAGCAGTTAAAGACATGATCTGTAACTACTGTATGCTAACCGACAAGCTAGCTAACGTTAGTTACGTTACTTGCTGTGTAGTTGTTCACTCT
>JAPMOB010224508.1:0-14093 GCA_029875015.1 Lepomis gibbosus
TTGTTGCTGCAGCGGTCTGTGTGACGGTGGGAGCAGAGGGCTCTGTGAGCGGGCGGTTGGCCGGCCTCACGCGCTCCTCCTGCGGGTAGGCGCAGGCTTCCCCCGCAGCCACTTACGGAGCTCAACTCCGAAAATATTCATCACATTTTTGTTCAGCCATCACTTCTCGTAGAATTGCCAATATTCAAAATCTACACAGCTGATTTCTCACCTCAAAACTTCTCAGAAGTGGATTTAGTGATTAAATTCCATACGAAAACTGTAAAATATAAAACTTTCTGTTGCTGGCCTTTGACTGGTGCAATGACGATGCAGTGAATAGTGAATATTCTCTCTGACTAATCAGCAGTCTGTCGTGTTTTCACGTTGCATTTTAGTATCCCTCACCTTGCTTGAAACCTTGACGGAGGTGAGGTGATATGAAAGAAAGTACTTAGAAGCATGTACAGGTACAACATTTCTACAATGGAAAACCAAACAAAGACGAGTCGAGCCAAAGGGCCTCCGCTCAGACTGGCTTGGTTTGAGGGTGTGCCTGACCCCGCCAGCTGCTTGCCAAGCTTTATGGCACATTTTCATTGTGACGTCACAAGTAAAGGAAGTGAAGGGTTCGACTACAAACGAACTGTTTTCAAGCGGTTCTGAGCACAGCTTTCAGGGAGATGGGAACTCTCTTTGGGCTGGATTTTGGGCTTTTTCACTTTGCAAACCTGTTACATGCACAAAAAATATGTATAACTAAATAAAGGGGAGGGAAAAAAGCCAAAAAGCGTAATACCACCTCTTTAACATTATCCCAGGAATCATAATTGAGAGAGATCTGTGTAGATTATTACTTATTATAAGTATTTGAGCATTTTATGGAGAAGCAGTCTGCGACCGTTTCAAAACATTATATGTAAATTTGATGACAAAGGTCTGGTAAGCCTGTCGCTGGCACTCTCCAGCAGTCATGTATGCCATTTTAGGATGAGGATGTGTTGTTTTCTTTGGCTGTCTAACTTGACATCAAGAGTATCTTGTATTCACCTGTGGTTTTCTAGATTATGACTGCATCTACGTATATGGATTGGTACAAAATTTGATTCATACCTTCATGATTCTTAAAATAGGAATCCTAAAATACCTTTGATGATCCCCAAACTTTTTATCAAGAGGCCAAATATTTTATTAGCACAATATTTTTAGGTTTAGGGCCAAACTAATGACATTCAGCCAAAGCTGTAGTTTGTTGTTAATGTTACCTAGCATACGTTAGCATTCTAATGCACTATACTAAGATAGTGACCATGGTAACTATTAAACCTAATCAACATTAGCAAGTAAACCGTGTCAGTGTAAGGATGTTAACATGCTGGCATTAGCATTTAGCCACACATTCAGCCTCACAGAGGTGCTAGTGCGGCTGCAAACTAGTTTTATTTACTTGTGAATTTTTGTAACACCGATGATGCAGGGTGATAAGTCTCCTAAACTGCCCACTGAATGTTTTACTTGTCAATTCTTTTTCTTGTTCATTTGTAATATAAGTCACTGATGACCTGCTAACGGCTCAAACAAAAGTGAAAATATGTCCTAGAAAATAGTTTTTTTTTTTTAATTCTGTGCTACATTTTGGCATCTCTGTTCTGTTCAAACTGACCACAAAACCTCAAAAGTCATAAAGCTGCTGAAGAACAGTGTGACAGGAAATGTACTTATGTAAAGCCCGTCTTCTATGATAACCAAGAAGATGCATCCGCCAGTGTGACCTATCACCACTCCTATATCATGACTTTTACTCTTTGAAAAACCAACCAAGATTTTAACAAAAGACAACATCAGAATGCTCCGTTCAGGGATTATACTGCTTCTTCTCCATCAAGGATGTAAGTGCTATCTCTGTCTCTCTTAACAGTTTCCATGTAATTAAATAAACTTTAACTATATATTTGTAGTTTTGTGAATAAATGTTACCTTAATTTCATTATCATACAAAATTATACATTCTGATTATTATGTAATGACAATAACTCTTCATTGTCTTTTATTTCAGATGCACTGATCTCAGTGACCACTGTTCATCTTGGTGAACCTGTGACCTTCACATGTGTTTTCCCTGATGCAGAGTATAGCAATACAAGAGTAAAGTGGTACAAACAGATTACTGGTGATACGCTTGTATTAATTACTACACTGATGAAAGCTACTACAAATCCTGCATTTGAGCAAGGATTTCCTTCCTCACGATTTGTTGCAAACCATACCACAATCATGAGCACTCTGACCATTTTGGAAACAAACGAAGAAGATGAGGCAGTGTATCACTGTGCAGTCACTACATGGAGTAAGGATCAATGGATAAGCACATATTTGTCTTTAAAAGGTAATACATGTCTCTGTTGTATAATACATTTCTCACACATCAGCTTTTTGGTTTCATAACTCCTTGTTCATTTACAACTTCATCTATTATGATTCTTTTATATATCTATTTTGATGTTCCAACTCTTTCTAAAATTCCATGATACAGACAACCTTTTCACACTTTTTTTGTATTTTGTAGGAATCACTCAGAGGACGACAGACTATAATGTAGTTCAGTGGCCAGTATCCGATCCTGTTCATCCAGGAGACGCTGTAACTCTCCAGTGTTCAGTTCTGTCCATCTCTGAGAAGAAGTCCTGTCCAGGTGAACACAGTGTGCACTGGTTTGGAGTTAGATCAGATAAAAATTATGCAAACACCATCTACGCAGGTGGAATCAGACAGCATGAATGTGACAAGAGACCTGATGCACAATCTCTGCCAAAGAGCTGTGTTTATCAGCTTTCTAAGAATGTCAGCTCCTCTGATGCTGGGATTTACTACTGTGCTGTGGCTGCATGTGGGCACATTATATTTGGAAACGGGACAAAACTGGACATTGAGTCAGGTAACTATCATTTTTCTGTTCCTGTTATGTAGTTCCCCCTTCATTGCGCCCTTAAGTAGTTTTAAGACTGACCCCCCTCCCCCAGCATACTGTGGACAGCATAATATGATGTATATTATGCATTAGCTTGTTCCAACCAACCCCTTCTAATCCTGTCTAATGGAAAAATTCTAGATGTCCAGGGCATTATTTCATAGACATGTCTCCCAAATTCATTCTGTTATACTTACCTTTCTATCTTAATGATAGGAAGAAAAGGAAATAAAGTTATAAGTATAGTAAGTAGTAAATTTTTATTGACTTTTACTAAATGTCATTGTGTGTTACATTTCATGTTTAGGAACCAGCTTGAGGTCTGTTTTACAGATGGACAGCATAATTCTGTTTCTGCTGTGTGCCACCACAGCGATAAGTCTGATTGTTTTAGCAGTCGTCATTTACGGCAACAAGAAAAATAAGTGTGACTATTGCAGTAATGAAGGTAACAAGTTATCTCACTATATCAAATGTTATTTAGCTAACAGTAATTTCATTAGTGTAACAAAGAGTAACTAATATGAAACTTTGCATCCTTATTTATATTTGTTTTTTGATTTCCCCCCTTCATTTGAACTTTATACTGTAGCTGATGTTTCCCTGCAAGAAAATTTTGCAAAAAGGAATTTAAAGGTAAGAATAACTTCTCAGATGAATTTTAATACCATTTTGATTTTTATTTGTCATCTTACATAATTTTACATTTCCTCAGAGAGATGAAGAACCATGGATTTATTCCGCTGCTCTCTTTACCATGATGCGAACTGGCACAGGTGGAATAAGCGATGCAAAATCAGTGGAGAGAGAGAGGATCTATGCTGCTGTCAAGGCTTTTGGTTTGAATTAGCAAGTTAACTGGACTATTTTAGATAAGTTACTACCATACTATAGTAGTAGTATAGTACTACGTTACGTGGAAATCTGGGGTTTAACAAAGTAATTCTAAATATGATGAGGGTCAAATTTAAAGCTACATTATGTACATTTTGTTTTTTGGGTGACAAAGCAATATTACTTACTAGTCCAACTGTGTACAAAGAAAGATTGCCAGCTCAGCGTCCTTGTTGCAGCCTTTGATTTCACAAAGCTCTTGCCAATGTCCAGGAGTCTATTACTTGATCACAGCTTTTCCTCCATCAAGATCCTCTCTCTGTGTCTTTCTCTCTGCCGTTAGTTAATGTTATGTACACAGAAGCTGCTGAGCCTGGTTACAGATGTCGGTGTGTGTTATCTAGTAAGTTAGCAAACATCAACTGGAGATTTATAGCTAGAGGCAACTTTCTACCATAAAATAACAGCTGGTGGAGTGTGCCGCATTGGAGCCAGGCAAGTGGGCAACATAACCAGGCTAAACAGCCTCTATGAACATAACAATACATAACATTAATGGCAAAGACGAAGAGACGGAAAAGGACATTGACTGTGGAAGATAAGAAAAGAAAAAGTGACCGAACCAGACACCAGATGGCAAACTAGCCAACAAAGCAACACAGAATCTGATGCAAAAGCACTTACAGTAACGTTACTGATGTCCGAGTGTGTTATCTAGTAAGTTTGCAAACAGCAGCTTGAGATTTATAGCTAACAGCTAAACCCCTGTCTGTGAAACCTCTGGCTGATTTCAACAATTTTGCTAACAAAGGCAAACCTAAGCAAGTGCAAAAAGACATAGCAAGCCGGCTAATAAGTTAATACTGACTAGTTCAACAGAAAGAAGGCCAGCATGGCATCTGTCCTGCATCCTTTCAGCTCTTTTAGCTCACCCTAATGACTAAAAGCCAGTCTGATATTTACTCTGGTCCGTTCTCTTCCTCGCTTTCTCCAACGTCTTCTTCGGTCTCTTCACAGCCTTTCATGATATCCATACTTGGAATACTGAGTTAGCTTCTTCCAAAGCACATTATATACTTTTTGCTGCTTTTTATGGGTTGCTTGCAGAAGAGTTGTGGTGGTGCCATAAGTCATTACACCGTTGTCCTGCCTGGGATTATAATGTTACGTGCTGTGAGCCTAGTGTGGTTATCATTTGAAACTATTGTTTGAAGATAAAATTACTTTGTAATTCTGCTTTCAAGTGGAATGTGGCCATGTGATTTAACTGGAAAGTTATATTAATTCATTGCTTAAGGGCAAGTTAGGGTGCTAGTTAATGCATGACAGGAAATACTAATGCAGTCATACTGAAAAAACAAAAAAGATATGGGCCTTTTGCATCATCAGCTATTTATACCCTACTTTAGACCACAAGGAAGCCTTTATTTTCTTTAAGCCAAATTTTCTTTGTAGGTACAAGAAAGGTGTTAAAGATTTGGGTATATACCTGTTTTTTCCTGTTGATGTAGTTTGACCGCTTAAAGTTTCCCCTTGTGGGAATAATAAAGTTTATCATCTTCTTCTTCTAAACTGTTGTAAAAGTCTTATTATTTTGAATTTTAGCAAACCATGTTACTGCATAAACACATCTTTTCCTGTGCCAATTTGCTGATGTTGCCTGTGACAATGACCACCATACACTACCATATAGCTATATTTAATGCTCATTCAATTGAATAATGCTTTTTCAAACAATTATACTGGTACATACAATAATGGTCTCATAATAGTTGTGTGTGCAGGAAGAACAAAATCACTAATTCAGTTCACAAAAATTTAGCGCAGTGGGTGTAGGGAGCAGAACAGCCTGCAAGGGGCACTAAAAGGACTTGAGGAACTAAGTAAATTCTAGGTTGTTTTATTTATTTTGCATTATTGTCATTTTGGTGAAGAATAATGAGTAGTTGACATTCAGTAATTTCTGTTTTAATATATGTACACGAATAATAATTTTTTTTCCTACTATTTCCTTAAAATTCTTAATAAGTGCACCATATAACCACATTTACATAATTTATTTTATATGCGGATGATACATGTGACACACAAGCGCATTACAGGCAGCAGCTGTCATCCTTTGGAGGTCAGCAGCTGGCACCAGCTGAAGGCATTTAGTAACATCTGTGAGCACACCACAACAGATTCTTGCGCGGGTATGTGCAAAGCCCTGTGTGAATGTGACATGCAATATCCTTATCATAGACGTGCACAAACACAAGCCACAACACATATGGCTACTCTTGTTCAAGTTCAAGTTGTATGACAACATCTCTTAAATGGTGTTTGAAGTGCAGTACACAGTAATAAAATTAATAAAATTAACTTTATGTGCAGCAAACTCCGTAATAAGATGGTGCAGTCCAGCTTGGATGCACAATCCTTTTCAGTGGATATGGCAAACCCACATACTCCTGTCGCATTGATGTGCCAGTCATGTTTTTGTGGAATGATATTTGTCACAAGATGAACTTGACCTAAATGAAACTCTTACTGTGTGTAAAACTTTAAAAAAAAATCAGATAGACTGAATAA
Organism: Lepomis gibbosus; assembly: GCA_029875015.1. Taxonomy (NCBI): domain Eukaryota; kingdom Metazoa; phylum Chordata; class Actinopteri; order Centrarchiformes; family Centrarchidae; genus Lepomis; species Lepomis gibbosus. The sequence goes on from JAPMOB010224508.1 coordinate 6,356, forward strand.
TGCATCGACATAGTTTTAAAAAATATTGTGCGTCATTGTGTGCCAAAACAGGATAAAAATGTACAGGATTGCTAGGTCACAAAAAGCAAAATAGTTCAAAGCCATCACAGGCCCCAGGACTCTGGCAAAGCACCAGTGATGGGGTAAGATTTGGCTAGCTTACTTTTTAGCTAAAGTTATTTCAGTTGCGAGTGTGAAAGTTAACAGTTACACAGATATCAATGACACATTAATGCACATGATGGAGACATTATGCTGCATTACTGCATTTTGTTTGATTAGCTTGGAGACTAACCACAAGTCACACCTATTTCTGGGTTAATAAAACAACCTTGCTGCCAGTGGAAACATCAACAACTTGGAGAGAAAGTACTGTTGACTGTTATTGCACATTTTCTATACATCTTGTATTAGCAAAGTGAAGTGAGTAAGAGACCGAGTGAGCATGCGTGTTTTTATTGCATCAATGATCTATTTACATTTAAATCAAAGATGCATGGTCCTGACAGCCACTAGGCTTGAATGTACAGTAAAGTTTATTGTACTCCGGGGCTCAGCTGAGGAGATTACTTTACATAAGGAGAACTGGATACATGTTTCTGGTTTTGCAAATGTATTTAAATGGCTCATGTCATGAGGCACTGTATTTGCATAAAAAGGAAGGAATAAAGGTGTCAAATGACCCAGAGCCCCTGACAAATGCTTTTTCCAGAGAGCAGGCTGACCAGAGACAAATTCCTGGGTCATTTTTTTGCCCAGTTACCCCCTGGCCTACAGAGAGGGAGGATGCTGTATGTGATAGTCTGCTCTTACAGCAGAGTACACACACTCCTGTGGCGACTCACTCTTTTTCTTCACTCTTTTCACTTTTTTTGTTGAGAAATTCAGGGCTGCATAGTTTACTGCCTCTGCATCACAATCCTGCAAATAATAAAATGTCTATTAATACAAAATGTATTGATTAGAACTTGAAAATCAAGAATCATCTGATCATCTGCTACAAATAGTGCTCTTATATGTAGCAATGGTAGAAGTTATCTGTCAGGTATTAAAAATACTGCAGAGTGTCATTTTACTATGTAGGTTTATTTGGCAGCCTAATACGTTTTATCATTTTTAATAAATCTGTCAACTGTGAAACAAAATAAATAAAATATTTTGCAATGACGTCATGAGAAAAGAATTAAAATGCACACAGGACTAAAGAGCGAATTAAAGACATTACATAAGCCTGGAGAGTCAAGGGACATAATGATTGTAACATTGAATATTGGAAACTAGGATTTGGTGCCAGTTGTCCAAGATATTTACCAGCTGATCCATTTTCGACTTGTCATGTCCAGGGTTACGGTAGGCAGGATTTGCTTCTGCTGATAAAAGCAAAAAGCTTTAGAAAGTGTGTCTAAAACTTTTTTCAGTGTTACAAGACCTCACACTTTCGGACGCACTAATAAAGAGGCTAAGCACTAGCAGTCGCCAGTATGTCTCTTAAGGCGTCGGGGAGTGAGGTTTTGCTGACTGCACAGCTATCTGGATTCTATTACAAATGCAGTCTATTTATTTCATATTTTCAACAAAACCGTAGATAGTTGTTAATTTGCAGAACTTACTTTTACATGCAAAAATGATTGGTGAGCTCATATAATCAATAATCATTAAAATAATAATTAAATTACAGTTAATTGTATTTTGTAGTTTACAATGCATTTTGTTTAAAGGGTGATAAAGGTTGGATTCTCTCACCTGCATACAGAACATTAGCCTGTGGTGTTTAAAATTTAATAATTAGTTTGCATTTCCACTTTGAAAGATGTTGATGTAAAGTAATGCAAGTGCATGTTGAAGACCCATGAATGGACATTTAGAAAAACACATATTTCTTTGAGGCTTAAACCAATAAATTACTATCTATACTAGCTTAATAAGGACAAAACCTATTCAGTTCATAATTGCAAATGTAGGCCACACATAAAGGGCATTTTGTAGGCTAGTGTTTAGATACAGCTAAGTCTATAAACACTTTTTAAACATGTATATTTGAGAAACCTACCATTGCAATGTTCACAAACTCTTCTTTGTTTTACATAGAAAATAAGGACGACAATCACAATCATACAGCAGGCCAACAGTGCCCCGAGCACAATGACAACAGGGTCCGGTTCTGGTCCTGGAATTACAAAAATGCAAAAGAGACACACAATATAGATACAGATATAGATACTGTCATGAAAAAAATACTTCTACTCTGATTAACATTTAACATCTGAGATCTGTGATCCTCTCTGAAAGATGCAATTTGAAGGGTAAGTTCTGCACAGAGATTTTTAGAAAAAATATATTCATCCATAAAAATATATGCAGAGTACTAACAATGAATTATTGATATTTGTTATACTTTTTTCCTGGCTTAATGTATTGAACCAAATATTGAACTACTAAAAGTATTTTCAAACTTGATAAGTGTAGAGCTTTTTACAGCAGATATTTGAGCTGGAACAACTAAATGGAATGCAGCCACCAGTAAGTTAATTTATTACACTTTGCTATGATATATCTGAATGTCTGTCATGAAAGGACAATTGGGTGCATGTTTTAATCAAATAACATAGACATTTTAATCTGATCAAATTAGGGCTGCAGCTAACAATGATTTTAGCGCTCGAAGCTTCTATAGAGTATTTCAACAATTCATCGATGCGTCGTTTAAGAAGTACTTTTGCTTGATGGTCCAAACCCTGTTTAGTCAAGAAAACACACTGAAATGTGAAACGGGAAATAAGCGATCCTACACAAAAAACAGCTGTTGTTTGTTATTAAAAAGATAGCAATTATAAAGACAAATATCTGTGAAAGGATGGATTTGCACACACAGGTAGCAGGGATTTTCTGAGCTGGAGGGGAGTAAAAAGGTGCAGCTCCCAGACACCCAGTTAAAGAATGACTGTAAGGTTACAATTCACGGCCTAAAAATGAGAACAAAGGCACGTGTGTACATTTTCAGCTGAGGACTTGTGACTTACTTTGGCTAGCTTTCAACTCAACAATAAATCATGATTTCCGTTAAATGCTACAGTTGTTGTTACTGTTACCTTGTCTGTGGTCCGCTAACAGAACACCGGGTGCTTTCGAATTACGTGCTGTCATGATGTTGCAGAGGTGATATAAGTTTTGTTTTACAGTGGACGGACGGTAACATTACAGAGTTGTTGTTTTCTTTAGCTCGAAATAATCCCATTCTTTGGACACTTTCTTCTTTGTACCTCGCTATTTTCTCTCTCTTCCTCCACCTTTCAAACAGCGGCATCATAATCACGTCATGTTCATATTGTAAGCGCAATGTGCGACAGTAATAAATGTCCATGTGAAACACTGTGCTGTAAAGTTATATGGATTAAACGAAGCCTCGATGCAAAAAATTTGCGTCAATGCATGTTAGTGATCGATTTAATCGATGAATCGTTTCAGCCCTAGATCAAATCTCATCAGTTCACGATTGAACATAAAGAATTTAAAATACTTTACATACTTTTCTCCACTTTGGTTCCTTCACCAAACAGGATTTCTCCACATGTGACCACAGCACAGTAGTATGTCCCAGCCTCAGATGACTTCTGTATAGTTTTCGACAGACTGTAGACACAACTTCCTTCTTCTTGTTCATCACTTCGGTTCTTGTGATTGTAAATAATGCTTGGATGGGATTCTCCTGATCCAGCTCTGAACCAGTACACACTGTGTTCCCCTGGACACTGAGATGTGTTTTCTTTATTCTTGGAGAGAAGTGAACACTGAAGGGTCACTGAGCCTCCCGGCTGGATTGATGCTGTCTCTGGACTTTGTTTCACGGTGACAGATTTCCGCTGATTACGATCTATGTGATTCAGTTAAAAAAGGCATCAAAATCAATTAACAATCTCAGTTATTTGTATGACTGCAAAACTTGGGGGTGACTGTCGGAGCTATATGGAAAATAACTTACCATTGACAGCCAAGAAGGTGCCATTAACAAAACTCCGTGAATACGCTGCTCCGCTTTGACAGAAGTATGTTGCTTCGTCCTCTTTGCTGACATTTATAATGGAAAGTGAATACTGAGTCTGCCCCTGTATGACTTCAAACCTTGGGTTGTTAAATTGTCTACTAAGTGTTTGTCGGATATGAGTTCCTGTTGCAACTGATTGGACCATAAAACCAAGAGGCTGCTTATACCAATGAAAGAATATGCCTTCCTTATCAGAAACTGGACAACGCAAAGTAACATTCCCACCAACTTCAACCACAGTCAACGAGATTGGGTGAGGATCATCTGCAGTTTGAATGAGGTCTAAAGAGAAAAAAACAAACAAAAATAATAAAAAATGTAAAATACCTACCGTCAGAAAGGTTATTACATTTAAAACTTATACATACAACACTTTAACACAGGTCAGTATACATAATTATTGTTTAAAGTTGTACTTACACACTGTACTAAGAAGAATAAAAGCAGACAGTCTTTCGGTCATTGTGGTAAAACAGCCTTCTCAAGCACAATTGGTGCCTTCCTACCTAAATGAAGGTTTAGTCACAAGACCATCAGAGTCTACAAAGTGGAAATCATTCTGATTGGCTGAAACAAAGAAAATGCACTTCCTTCTAAATTAAGCATATCCATGATGCATTTTTACCAACTCTTTGATGTGCATGCATTGTTTATTGTTGCATGTGCATGCATTGTTTATTGTTGCATTTACAGTACATGCTGTCTTTCACTTTTTCTGTTTGTTGTCCCCAGTTTTTTAATGTGATATAAACCCAGCTGTACCCACCTCTGATGTTGTTGCATTTTAGACATTAACCTTGTGAACACATTTGTTTACAAGCTAATAAGCAATTAAGACTTGTATGTTAGTCTAAAAGAGTCTGTATCAGCGTGTAAAAGTCTGTATTGTTAAGGGCTTTTTTACTGGGTTAGCAGCACAATGTATTATGTAGCGTCAAAATGCTTTTGACGTCTTTCTTGCTGGATTGTTTTAAACATCATGTTTCAAATGATGTACATTGACTGGGGGTGAGTACTTTACCGTCTCACCAGAATTGGCAGGTCCCCCACTGATTCCCCATTCTCCCTTCACAGATAAGAGCAGGTTTAAGAGTCTGGAGATACCGCAGTGAACATTATGGTGCCTGCAACATCACTAGCATGACCTATTTGGTGAAGCATCAGTGATGGTCTCGGGAGACGTGTCCTTGGAGGGTCACACACAGTTGCTAGCCCAAGTTACCCTGTTAGGTACCAGGATGAAGTCCTCAGAGCCACTGTCAGATCTTACGCTGGTACAGTGGTCTGGGGTTCCTCCTGGTGCAGGACAATGCCCTCCCTCATGTGACCAGAGTGTGTAGGCAGTTCCTGGATGATGAAGGCATTGAGGCCACTGACTACCCCTCATGTTCCTCAGACCTGAATCTATTCTAGTTCTAATCTAATTGAGAACCGCTGAGACGTTATCTGTCTGTGCTTCCAAGGCCGCCAAGAAGCACCACAGATTTTCAGGTAGCTCACTGGTGCCCTGAGAGGAGACCCCCCCCAGGACACCATTTGCCGTCTCATCAGTAGCATGCCGGTTGTCGGGAGTGCATACAGGCACATGGGGGACAAACATACTACTGAGTCACAGTATAAGTTGCTGTGATGACAGTCATGCAATCGGCCTGTGATTTCAATTTTTTACTTTGATTTTCAGTGTGATTTTGAATCCAGCCCTGAATCAGTTGGTGATGTTGGTTTCCATAGTCAGTTGTTACATAATTTTTATTCAAAGTTATACATTGTACAGTGAAGATTTTGATCTTTGAACTATTTCATTTATTGAGATGTCGTGTGATTTAAGTGTTCCCTTGATTATTTTGAGCAGTATATATAGGTGGAACCAATTGAGTAGTACTGTGACCAACATTCCATGAGTATCACTATATTATCACATGATAAAACTAAATGTGTGTCCAAAATCCTCCTGCAACTGAAACTATAATTTTCCTGTAAGCTTTTAGTGTGAAATTAATATTCCATTTGCCTTGGTGGAAAGGTAGAAGATCAGCGTTCAACATGTTAGTAATGGAAAGAGAGAAGAAATCATTTGTAGCAATATCTAATTTTGTCAAATCAGAATGCACAGATATCACATAATCCTGTTTCATGGCAAATCATTGATATTCAAGGCCACACCATGGGCATGCAGAGCACAACTTTACACAAAACTTTTAACCGTCAGTGCCTTTAGATGACACAGCTAACATTTCAAGTCGATCATTTTAATTCTTAAAAAGGTCTGAAATTGCACATTCAAATCAAAATGGATGACTTACTCTTGGGTTTTGGGTATGGCTTTTTTTTTGTATGTCTTGGAATGACATGTGCCACAAAAGTTTCATTCATCTAGTTGAAAGAGGGCACGGGGACTGCATCTTTGAAGGTTCACTTCCTGCTGCCAGCAGGTCGTACTATGACATTGAGTGAATATTGGTCTGTAGATGTGTTCAGGGCATGACCCTTGTCAACCATATGAAATTTGGGACAGATACGACTATGTACGGTGAAGTTACAACAACTTACTCTTTCATGGCAAAGCATCGAACTTTGCTGGCAGACCACAGACACACTGTTGCCTGAAAACTCACAATCTTCTCAACCAAGGTTGGGAGGGTTACTTTAAAAATTTAATCCGGTACAATTACTAATTACTTGTTTAAAATGTAATCAGTAATCCAAGTATCAGAAAATAAAAGTAATGTAATCTGATTTCTTTTACTTTTGGATTGCTTCAATTCCTAATGAAGACAAGAGAAATATCAATGATGTGTTTCCTGCTCAGTGTATTGTTAGAGAAACATAGAATAACACAATCTCCTATTCCCAGAATCCATGGTTAAAGGCCCACTCCAGTGTATTTTGACATTTCTATGATATTTCTCATTTTTCTGAGTCACTTCCTTACATGTTGATTACCCACATAGTTCGCCAAATATTTTTTGACAAATAGCTCAATTTTGTGTTCAAAGTTGCTTAGTTGTTAAAACGGGGTGGTGACGTATGGTAAATTCCATAAGTCATACGTCATTGTCCAAGCTCGGGCAGTCGCACTGTCACGCCTCGTTAAAAAACTGTCACGCCGTCACGCCTCGTTAAGTCAGAGCATCAAACCGATAAACATCATTATGAGCTAGCTAACCAGTTTATCATGTAATGTACCTAGAACTTACAACAGATATGTTCATTATGGCATCTGTGCATGCGGTGTTGGAGGACAGATAACAGAAAACGCGTCGCACTTTCACCTGCCACCGTCTTATATACAGTCTGCAACATGCATTTTACTGACACGCACTATAAGATGTAGTGGGAGTTATCATGTGCAGTGCATGACAGGACCATGGACTGTATGATTCAGTTCAATTCAGTTCAATCAACTTTATTAATCCCACAAGGGGCAATTAGTTAAGAGCAGCGTGTTTGCAACAGTACATAACACAATCACACACATTATTCACAACATACAAGCAGTCAGKATGTGCACATTTAAAAAAAAAACCCCAAAGAACCCTACACAGAGTTTAAAAGTGTGATCGCAGAAGGGATAAAAGATTTGGAGTGGCGATCTTACACACAGGAATCGCATAACGACTAGGGATGAGCGAGTACAGCATTATCTGTATCTGTATCTGTATCTGTTAACCATATGAATTATCTGTATCCGTATCC
>JAPMOB010224517.1:0-19770 GCA_029875015.1 Lepomis gibbosus
GTGTTGTCTATCGTCTAGTGTTCAGTAACCTGTGTCATGTCTGTTATCCCAGTAATCCCTCTGCATGTCAGTCTCTCTGTTTTCCCCTGCTGTCTCTCTGCCTGCCTGTGTCTTGTTAGTCTCATTAGTATCACCTGTGTACCTCCTCCCAGCTCGTTAACCCTGTGTGTGTATATATCCTTCTTGTTTCCTCTCAGTCTTTGTCGTGTGTATACGCTCTGTCTCATGTTGTCGTGTTTAGCCTGCCTAGCTTGTCGTGTTTCCCTGCTTTCTTTGGATTTTGGATTTCTCTTTGGATTACCTTGTTTTTGGACTCTATTAATCAGCCACTCTGCCAGTAAGTGTGCTCGCTTTTTGTTTGTTAATAAACCTTTTGAGCTGTACCAGTCAGCCTAGTGTCCTGCATTTGGGTCCACCAACCTGCCTCACCACACACCTTTGACACACAGGGTTGCATATCAAGCTCAGAATCAGAATCAACTTTATTTAATAAATCAAGGACTAAAAGACTTATGTATCAGCAGGATTTGGAAAAACTCACATCTTCATTTGCCGCTGTCTTTTATTAAATAAAATGTAATTCTTTTGATTAATATCTTGCACTACACTATTGCCTTGCCTTAACTGTTACATCAACACTTAGGGCACATCTGTGTACTTTAAATGTCTGCCGAGGATTATGTGACAGGGAAAGGGCAAGATAAAGACACTACAAAGAAGTAAACAAATATTTCTTCCATCCATAACCTGGTTGTCAGGTGCATTTGGACATGGAGGACTGGAGCCTATCCCAGATCATGTTGACAAGGGACACAATAATACTCAGTGAAAGGAATTCTGTAGAATTTAAGGCTGTGCCAGTTCATGTTGTAAGAATTGTTCAGCAGACATGGACAATGTCCAACTTTCACTTTACTAGGTCCTTTACCAGGCCCTTAACAAGCACATGGTGTAGTAGGGGAAGCTGTTTACTACCCGGGTGGGTTGACCAGGTAACTTGACAACTATTTTAATAATTTGCTATGGACTTGGATAACAGATATTCAAGGTCCCTGGATATCTTCTAATGACTTTGGCGATCCTCTGACTTTTCCTATAGCGCCTCCTACAGGCCAAAGTTTTCATTTAAATTGTGGTAACATCTCCACACATTGGCACAAACTTTTGCACAGATATCCAATGGTCCCCTGACGTTTCCTGCTGACTTTAGTAATTCTGACTTCTCCTACCAACAGGCTGACTTTTTTTTTTTTTTATTGAAATATCTCAACTATTATTGGATGAATTGCTGTGAAATTTGGTTCACATATTCATGATCCCCGGAAGGATAACTTTGATCCCCTGACTTTTCTTTCAGCGCCACCATCTAGTCAAAATTTTTGTCCAGTACTTTGGTTTATGACTAAATACCTGCGAAACTAATGACATCCCCATTGAGCTTCAGCTGCACTTTGTGTTCTGTGCTTATTAGCAAATGTTTGCATGGTAACACGCTAAACACACACAGTATGGTAAGCATGATACCTGCTAAACATCAACATGTTAGCATTACTAATGTGAGCATTTAGCTTAAGTACTGCCTCATTGAACTGCTGGTGTGGTTGTAGTCTGTTAAATGTGTTGAGGAATTGATCTGGACTTAAACTGCCACATGAAATACTACTAATTTAGACGACTATTAAAATACTTTGTTGTACCTATTTAACCAGTCAATTTCTTTTCACAGCAACATTCTGACAGTTTGTGTGTGTTTGTTCAGCTCCAGCAGAAGCGTGCAGAAGTGGTTGGAGCTCTCCAGGGGTTTCGTGACGGAGTGAATAGGACCACAACGCAGTGTCAGACCTCAGTGTTGGAGAGCCTAAAGCGTCACATTGACAATTATCTAACTATCTTCAACAGAAGTTCGACACAGGTGATGCACATGAATTCTTAAACGTATTATTCATTAATATACTATTTAAACTATTCACATAAAAAAGAGAGAAAACAATAAAAGAATGAATGTAAAGAGAATACATTTTGAATGGAAGTGTCTAATTGACATATTCATATAAATACATTTAATAATAGAAATCATTAACAAAACAAAATAATAGATAACAATAGATAACATTTGGTTTATGTTACTGACTGAATCTACTTTTGGGCCCTTACAGGATGACACGGTGACACCATCTCATTCTGAAGTAAAGCACTGTTCCAGCGAATCCAGCCTAGCGAAAGTGCTGGACATGTACAAAAAGCTAGTAAAGGGAAAACTGGAGTTCTTTGCTAGTGACCTTCAAGACAGTAACTCCAAAGCAAAACGCAGCACAGCCAATTCTTAGGACCTCGTGGCTCATTTAACAAATGGAAAATAACTTATTTGCGCTGCTGAGTTGTGTTGCCTGAGACCTGATCCAAAATGCAGGATATCAAGGCAGGAACAGCACTGAGAGGGTCGGTCATGTTGACAAAGACCCAAGAAGGATGGACTGGGACTTTATTTCTGGATACAATGGTATGCTGAGGAAAAGTATCTGTGGTTTTGCCACTTAAACTGGAAATAAAGATGGATACAGTTATCAACTAGTGGTAATTTTGAAGGCCAAAGGAGGTGGCAATAGTTTTGCGCTGAATGTCATAAAAACTAAACTAAGGAGTGATAGTTTGGTTTACAATCTGTTTTCAGTCTGGAAAAGCTTTAAAAAAATAAGGCCACTGGAAACTACAAGTCTTTGCTGAAAGAAACACTAAGGATTTTTTTTCTCAAGAAGTGTGTTAGTGACTTAAGCACAGCCTATAACAGTTATACGTTTGGATTTCTTTCTCTCAGGCATCACTATTAATGCCAAAAGTCTAGAGCCATGCTAGTGGTTCTGGTAGTTAAATTCTGCTGCCAGAATGCTAGCACGCTCACAGTGACAGTGATAACATGCTGATGTTGAGCATTTTTTCCCTGTTTATTGCGTTAACCATCTTTGTTTTGTGTGTTAGCATGCGTGAGCACTAAACACACAAACGTCCAACTGAGGCTGATAGGAATGTCATTAACTGATCCAGTATTTGACCATAAACCAAAGTACTGGACAAATTGTAATTTTAAGCTCATGGTAGCACCAAAGAAAAGGGGATCACCGAAGTCAATATTATTTATCTGCAGAGGATCAGAAATGTGTTGAGATATTTCAGTCTGGACTAAAGTGGTGGACTGACCACTTTCTGAAAGACCCATGCTCCTAGTGTGGTTAAAAATAAGACACTTTAGCCACTTAAGTGAAGGAGTTGAATTGAGTATTCAGTATGATCACAAAGGGGTTAGTGAAGTCAGTTTTTGTCTAAAAGAGATACTGAACAACCAACTGTTATTTCACAATAGAGGTTCAAGGCCCTTTAAGTGAAACCAATCTGATTGTAGTGCTGTTGTCTTATGTTGGCATTACATCAGATCCCACACATGAATTTGTTTCCACGTAAGTAAATGTAATTGTGTAATGACTATACCTTTGTAAACCACACTGCCTATACCAGTGCTAAAATTAGCATAGTGTGGTGGTCAATCAAAACAATGACTGTAGTGCCCCCTGTGGGGGCTGGATGGAAGGTGCTCTATGTTGGGTTCTGTAGTGTTCTGCCCACATGGAGACAAAGAAAGAAAGAAAGAAAGAAAGAAAATGCGCATCTCATCTTTTCTTCATTTCATCCATCTCAATAAGACTGTGGAAGGCTGCCAAATGTAATTGTACATTTTTAAGCCCTGGTCTGCAGGAAGTCTTTGATAATGAAGAAATAGTGAAGGAAAAATATGAATAGAATAATTTAAATGTAAATACGATTGTCAATATATGAAACAGAAATGGTTAAAAGATACTCTTTGTGATAATGCACTCAACAACACCTCCTTAATGGAAAAAATCTCCGAGTTCATTGTTGATGATGAGAAACTGTGAACTGTGTTACAACAAAATCAGTGCATATTTAAGTTGATCATGTTTTACATTGATCCAAAGCGGTCTCTCTGTCTGTCTGAATGTATGCACAGTTTATTTGTCTGCATTACTTTTATAGATTTGTATATATGTATGCATTAACATTTTAAATGCATGTATAAATATATAATATGTAGTATGTAATTCTTGTTAAAGAAAGTGTCTTAAGATGTTCAGTTTCAGCTAGGCAGACTCTGTTATTGTTATGTGTGTTAATGTATTTTTTTAATTTTTTTATTTTTTTTTACTGAGGAAGACTTTTCATCATTAGTATCAGACAAGTCATAACATTTAAAATAAAACCTCAAAACATCAGTGTAAAACAGGTGCTGCATGATTCTTTGAGAATACAGAAGTGGAAAAAGAGGAGGAACATGTTTGTTCCTAATAATTTTCCCCCCACAGTGCGCTGAATTTTTATTGCCATATTGACCAAGTCAAGGAGTTTCACTAAAGAAATTAATGCATGTAATAATTGTTTAATACTTATTTTCTATAGTTATCTTTTTATATTCTGAATTGTTCAAAAGCAACCACATTAACCTTCTATTTTAAGGTAAAGGTATAGTGATGTGTCTCTGATGCGGTCTGATGACACGCAGATTCTATCAGCAGGTGGCCTAAAGAATGCCATGCTCTGATTGGCCTAGCCAACTTGATCATATGACCGAAAGCGACAGGCTGGAAGGATGTATAAAACAGCCGGCATAGAAAATGCAGGAAAATCCGATAGAAAGATTTGTCAAGCTGGATACACGGAACAAAGACAGACACGGAAGTTGCAGGAATTTAATTCACATTTAAGTACTGTGAATTATTCCGCTTGACTTGACAGCGGTCAGTGGCTCTTTATGGTATACAATTAATTCGTATATTTTATAGTAGGATATGCATATACATTAAGGCAAGAAAACCAATTCAATTTGTGTTTGTTATTGAAGTAGCTTCCTTTGTGTTGAGTGGGGATATAAGGGCTCAATATTTCGAAGTATTCAGTGCTGAAATATGTTCTGGAGGGTCCTCCTCCCAGAACATTTTGAGCATTAAACACTTAATTTCCTGCATTTCTGCACCAATTTATGGTAGATGTGTCTTTATTTATGTAAAGGGAAACAAAGTGCAGGTGGCAGGTGACAATTATGTAAAAAATAAAATAATAATAATAATAATAAATAAAAACGTGGAATATAATGCAGTAGTTAGTAGCTTTTTTTTGCTTAAGTTACTTTTTTGGACAATCACTATTGTTTCTTCTTTATTTACATTGCTATGCATGTTTTGTTATTGTGCAAATAACCCTATTTCAAAACATTTGAAATAAGGTTATACAAGCTATTTTTAAGCACATTTTTAACAAATGCTTCACAAAAATAGATGGGGACAAAAGACAAAAGCTGGTGGGGACATGTCCCCAGCGTCCCCAGTGTAAATGACACCCATGCTTATTTCCAATGTGTGTTCCTACAAGCGTTTTACTAGCTTGTCAGCTTTTATACTGAAAGGTTTAACCGGAAGGTCTACATGAGACGGTGGCTACAAACCGTTTGTACGTCACATGATACTCAGCAACTTCGAAAGAGTCCAGCGTAACAGAGGCCAGACATGGGCAGCTTGTGTGCACATTTAACTTTCTTTTTAATGTTACGTGTAAGGACTGGTTCTTTTAATATATAGGCTTACTGCGCTGGGTTTCTTTGACGTTATTTTTATTGATAACGAAGGTACTTATTTCCTACTCATGTAGCCATGTAGCCAGGTATGGCTGAGTTGTTACCATCAGGACGCGTCACTAAACTTCCGAGTAAAAGAAAACATTGGGACTGTAATTAACGTGTCGGAGAAAGCCGGCGAAGCTGTCGGGAATCATTCAGAGCACTTTATGAAGCTGTGAAGCTTGTGCAGGGGCAGTTTTCACAATGACAGAGCGGACTCCTCTCCTCAACTACCGCCTCTCAGCCAGCGCAAATGAATCCGAGCTGCGGTCGGCTTCGGCCGGGCATGCCCCGGAGCAGCACCCGGGCAGCCCCAGGCAGAGGTCCACCAATCAGCGGCAACCACAGAAACTCTCCATCTTCTTCGGTGTGGTGATCCCTACCTTGCTGTCAATGTTCAGCGTGGTAGTGTTTCTCAGAATTGGTGAGTGCTGATGATCTCACACGTTCACATGAATCACTGCACACGCTTTTGTTGTGATTTCTAAACAAACCCCATTCAAAAATCTGAGATTTTGCCTTGCTTGCCAAGAGCCACTGGTGATTTAGGTGTGCAAGCCAATCATCAAATTTGAGTTGTTTCAGTAATATTAACTTTTCTCTATATTACAGCCAAAGCGTGCACTAGTGAGCGGTGTTAACCTATTCAGTATGTTGATTTAATTGAAAGAAAGTTGTGCATAATGGCATTCAAACGGACATTTGAAAAGGTTTTGTGTCTTAGAATTTCCCTCATTATCTCAGTCCTGTTCATAAAGCAGATTAGATTAAGAAGCAGATGAATTACAGAGGGTTTTTTTTAAGATTTAAGGTAGTCACTTCAGGTTTCATACATTCTGTTTCTGTTTTTTTTTGCCACTGTCAACCCTGCAGTATCAATGTGACAAATAGTTTGCAACTTTTATGTGCATTGCTTTATTTTGATGGGCCCTGGTTTGAATTGAAACACATCAAATCATCAGTTAAATTCACAGTGAGCGCATGGATCTGTATTGCCATTAGCAGCACTTTCAGTTTGGTGAGAATATCACCAGCAGACAGATCTTTATTAGATTTATTAATAGCTTTTTACATTAAAATCCTCGCCTAGTTTTGCATGTAACCTACAAGGTGGATGAATTCCCCCAGTCAGCAGGAGAGCTTTTTCTTCCTTGTTTACGTTTATTGGGTAAGAAGAGAATTTTTTCTGTAGTTTTGAATGTTATGCAGTTGTTTCAATCTTAACAAACATTTGCTCACTTAAGTAATAATTCGACCAGTCAGATGGGACCTTCTCTGGCAGGGAGGGATAAGCTTCAAACACGCAGGCTTTTTAATATTTAAGTTCTGCAAAATATAATAGTGGCAACAGTTTCCTCAAAATGTAAATGTGAAACTAGTTGGTTCTTCATGTTGTGGGGTACTAAATTCAGCTTCATTTAGAGGAAGGTTCCCTGTTTGCCATTTAGAGTAATATGGTGTAGGTTAAAGTGTAGAAGGTTTCCTGTGAAAAATGTCATGTGTGAAGTTAGTAATCATATTTCATGCAATCCACAGTTTCACATTTCTGCTGTTTAAGTAGAAAAAAAGAGGCCAATGACAACGGAGAAGCACCAAAAACCGCCCTCTTCCATGTAACTTCATCTCTTCCTCTCTCTCTTCTCATTATTGCAGTTATAGGAGTGTTGTGCTTGTAATTTTTTACTCCCTGTTGTACACCCCTTCCCACTCCAGTCTTATGAGATGTCAGCTGCTGTGAACACACACACACACACACTCAGACAGACACACATAGTAGCTGTCTGCATGACTTTAGACCACTACTCTCTACACTGTTAATGTGCCAGCCTACACAGGAACCAACAGTGGTTTCATTGTGGATGTGAAACTATTGTAGATTCATCAGCTATTAAAGCCTCAGCATAGATGACGATGAAGAGGCGTGTGTGCGTTGTTGTATAACATGTCTTTAAAATCAAACTGTCATCATACACTTATTATCATGACCGGCCATATCCCAGTAGATCTTAAAGTTATATTTTTATGGTATAAAAAATCAAAACAGAATCCTACATATCAGTTGAACATGCCCGTGCCCGTTGCATTCGTGCCTTTCCCATTAGATTTTGGTTCTGATGCTTTTGATCATGTGGTGTAGATAAAAGCACACCACGAAAAAACAGCAGCAATATGCTGTTGGTCACAGTCATTGATTGTATGTAAGTACAGTCAAACGTGACAGTAGAAGAAAGTGGCAATGATGTGGAAAATGTGCATCTAACATGGTGTAAACATGGTGGCACTGATCTCTTCTCTCACACTGTGATGAGATGCACATGACTTCCCTTATGGAGATCTGATAATTCAGTTATTTTTAACTGTGCATCTGAACTAGTTTTGTGTGTTTGCAGATGGAGAGGTAAAGTACGGAAGCCCTAAGCGGCAAGACATTTTATTTACTGTATTTTCCCATGGAAAGAGTTAATTTTTTTACTTGAGATCTCAAGTTATTATCTTGAAATATCAAATGTTGTTTTCCTGAGATAACAGGATCATTTTCTTGAGATCACGAGGAAACAAAACCATACTCTCGTTCAGGGGTCAGCAAGTGAGTTTGGCATCGGTTTTTGAGGATAACTTAAAAGTGGATGTCAGTGAGTTAGCTTAGTCAGTAGAACGTGGGGTTCCATTATTGGGAGAATGTTTTGTTTTTTGAGACTTTCAAATGCTCAAAATACAGCATTTGCTACAGTTTGTACACCGTGGTGATTGGTCCACATCTATCAACCTCTCACATTTTCTGAAGGCCATTTCAGAGATGTGTCAAGCACGTCTGAAACGATCTGAAGGACTTTCAAAAGAGTCTGTGGCTTGCATGATACAAATCTGAAATAGCTGTTGGGAAATGCAAGATTGGATTCCCCTGAACAAGAAGTGCAGGAATTTCCTCTGCCTGGAGATGCTGGGGAAGTGAAAATAAGCGTGGCATAGGTTGATGCATGTGGATCAATCCCCGGGACGCACACACTACAGCACATGCTTTATTGTGAGCATGTGAAACAGTCTCTTCGTAGTTGCTTTTGTTGAAGAATGAATGTAAGGCTGCTTAGGGCTTCCATAGTAAAGGAAGGGGTATTGAGCCTCAGTTTTTGTAACTACTAACAGGATTAAAACTGATTAAAAAAACTAATCTGGTCTCAGAGATCTCGATTTTTGATATGCATAAAATGTTTTACAAAGTTTTTTAAGAATGGTCCTATACTTCAACTTATGATACATTAAAAAATAGAGACTGAAACCTATTTTGATATTTGAGGATGAAAAAATCTGATAGATCGGCCAATGCTCTTTTTTCCCCCTTCCTTTCAGAAACTCAAAACATTGTAATGTGTGTCATAATGTAGTTTAAAATAAACATTTTGTTGTTATAAATAGTACTTTGAAGAAAACAAGCTGGTTATGTCAGATTAATGCAGTGTTTTGTGGTGGATTTGTGGTTTCCAAACCTGTGTTGCCAATTCAGGGCAGTTGCATAGTGCCCTTTGGTAGGACTTCCTGAAAGATGTGACTGTGTTTGTGTTTTGTCTGGCTAGGTTTCGTGGTGGGACAGTCCGGACTGTACCAAGCTATTGCCATGTTCCTGGTGGCCTACTTCATCATCAGCATGACCGTGCTGTCAGTCTGTGCTATCTCCACCAATGGAGCCCTGGATGCCGGGGGAGCCTATTGTATCCTTTTCAGTGCTGACCCTAATCCTTACCTTACCCCTAACCTAAACCTTGAAACCAAGTGTTAACCTTCAAGCAGCCTTTTGAAGATGTGTGGACCGGCCAAAAATGTCCTCACTTGCCAAAAATGTCCTCACTCTGTTGGCTAAAAACTTGTCCCCGTACATACACACACACACACACACACACACATACATACACCACATCAGAAAAGCCACGTTTCGACCAAAAGTAACCAGACTTTTAAGTCCCCAGATCTCTTTTGAAGGATCTCAAAGGTTCCTTCAGCCCACTGTTGTGTGCGTTTCCACCGTGGTCTAAAGACTTGCGAAGATTAGGCAAATTAACCAGCTGACATAGGCTGTAGGCCTATACGTCGTACAACACAATGCACAGGCATCATTATTTGTAATGAGCTAAATATATATAAATGAAGATTTGATTGGAATATAATGAAAAACTATAGGTTATGCTTGACCATTAAAACCATTTTTTTTGTGTGGGAGTATAATGAAGAGACACGGGATAAAGTTCTTTACAAATTTAATAAAGCACTGGATAAAGCCATCAAGTTCTTAAAATAACTCCAGCACAGAGCAAGCAACACAAAAATAAAATCGCGACAGTTACTAAAAGGTTATTGAAACATTTCCAGCTGACAAGAGCTGTAGATCAGCTGGCCAGACTCATGTCTGAGTCGCCTGAGTGTCGCAGGAACGGGATTTTTAACAAGCTTTATTTCCCGATAAAGCTTGTTAAAAAGATGTAGATCTTTATTACCCACTTGTTTTGGATAAGAGGAGACCGACTTCGGCTCTGTGTAAAAACCTTCTGACTGATGAAAACTTAAAACACCAACTTCGGACCCAGTATTTAGTGTAGTTCACCGCTGTACGCTGGCTGCTATTTCTGAGCAACACATTTAATGCCAACGTATGATCTCAAGCTGACATCAGCGAGACTTTTGTGTGCTATCTGACTGTGATTTTTTTTT
The DNA here is from genome assembly GCA_029875015.1 of Lepomis gibbosus. Classification (NCBI taxonomy): domain Eukaryota; kingdom Metazoa; phylum Chordata; class Actinopteri; order Centrarchiformes; family Centrarchidae; genus Lepomis; species Lepomis gibbosus. The sequence goes on from JAPMOB010224517.1 coordinate 10,382, forward strand.
TTTTTTTGGTTTGCAAACAACGGTGGAAAAGAGAGGAGCAGTCATAGAAAAACAGCTGACATGCTCAATTTAAAGGCCTCTACTTGCCCATTCAGTTCCTTTGGTTGAAACGCAACTGAACATTGTGGTCAAGATATCATGAGCACACATAGATCTTCTTGCCACACCAAACAAAGACAAACTGTCCTCATTTTAGTACTGTGTTTAGTGAAGTGTATGTAGCATTGTCTGTGACAATGAATAGGGACTGATATGTTCATTAACTGCACTATAGGACACAGTTTGCCTCTTAATAGAAGGCCGTATGTTTTGCTGCCAGGCATCTGGTAAATGACCCAAGTCAGTGCTGTTTATCAGCCAGAACAGGCCATCTCCATCATTTTCTGAACATGCCCAATATATTTAGACAAATATTAAACAGCTTTGTCTCCCTGGAATTCAGTTGTTGCAGTCGTGACCTCCTGTGGATGATTTATATCAAAGTAATTCATTATACATGAATCATCTGCAGAAATTTGGTATACTGTGACCTCAGCAGTTTTCATTCGCCCGTTTAAAATTTTTTTGTAGATTGTAGCATGGGCCTAGAAATAATACATTATTGTGCTTGGGAAGACGTGTCCATTACTGAATTTTAATTGTAATTGTGAGTCTTAATCCACTCAGTGTCACTCAAGTAATAATCGGTGGGAGATACTATACTATACTATACTATACTATTATTCACTATTGTTTTGAGAGTTAGGTGAGAAGATGCTTATCACTCTTATCTATCTGTTAGGAAGCTACAGCCAGGAACAGCTGATTAGTTAAAACATTATATCTCATTTTTTAACCAAACCAAAGTATAAAAACTTCAGGTTGTGGATTGCTGTTGTGGGTTATGTACATTTGGACAGACCCTGTTTGCAGTCGTTAAAGCTTTTAAGCTATGCTAGCAGTTCCCTTGCTGTAGATGTAGATATTTATTGGACAGACATGAGAGTGGTATCTTCTCATCTCACTCTCAGCCGAAAAGCAAAGAAGTGGGTTTGCCAAACGCCAAACTTTTCCTTTAACTCTTTTACTAACCCAAACCTATTTCTAATCTTAGCTAGAAGCAGACCCTTTGTAAAAGAGACAACTATTGCCCTCATATCACTGATGTCAAGGTCACACCTGTTTCCTAGTATATCTAACAAACAAGTGCGTTTTGCCTCAACGTCAGTCAGACATGATCAGCCGAGCGCTGGGTCCAGAGTTTGGTGGCAGTATCGGCATCATGTTCTTCCTGGCAAATGTATGCGGCAGCGCTCTCTTTGTGCTGGGTCTGGTTGAAGCCGTTGTGGCCACCTTTGGAGTCCCAGAAGGTGAGTTTGATTTATACAATTAGTAAAATGCTGCTAGATCTGCAGTGCTTTGCATTTTAGTTGTAAATGTGTCATCATGCATCATCGCATTAATTTAGAAACACTATTTATATATACATTTAACTAACACAATATAACACATTATTACAAAGAGAAACAACATTGAAAATTACACACACACCTTTCCAAATCTTGGATTGATATCCCAATCCATCTACCAACCTTAACTCTCCCAGCTGATGTTGGGCAAGAGGCACGGTAGTCCTTCACAAGTTAAGACATAGAGAAAGACAACCATTCACAGGTTTATGATAGACCTATTATGATAAAGAAATGCACTGAAATGAAAATTCTTGGCTGAAACCGAATATAATGAAATAATTTGCCCAAAAACTGAATACCGAACACCAAACAAGTACATTCACATTTTTTTCCATTTATTTTTCCTTTTTTTAACCATTGCATAAATTAAATAGTCAAAATGTTTTTATTCAGTGTTTCCCACAGGATTTGGAGAGACTATGGTGGGTGGGTTTGAGGCCCAAGAGGGTCCGCTAAAGTAAATTACATGTGTCCTTTTGTTTTTAATGGACACATGTAATATATTTTATACTTTCTGTGAATATCCATATTGTTTAGACACCTTTATTCTGAAAACCAGATGTTGTCATATGTGTATCCTCACTCTAAGTTCATCAAGTCTGACCCAATTTGATAAATGTTGTATGTGGTTCTCGTATCGTGTAACATGAAGACTTCACAGCCTCTCTTCAGGTGGGACTCTCATACTGCAACACTTGTCTTTGTAAAGAGAGAAACTGACAGGATAAAGTCTCTAACCTGCCTGTCCGCTCGCTCTGGTCCATTTAAAGGGTTTACCATAAAGGCTGGAATACGTGTGCACTCCAAATTTAGGTGCAGCTTGCTTAATCGCCTTCTCAGAAATGAGTGACAGAAACACTCAAAGCGGGTCAGACCGTTTGTTGCCTTTTCTAAGAAGTCAGCCACAGATGAGTGGATGTGCATGGAGACAATTCAGCAGAACAGAGTCTGCAAACAGCCATTTTTGCTGTCTTTCTTGGACACTTTAAAATGCTTCCACACTTTTGACATGTGAACTTAATTGTTTGTTAAAATTTATTTGGTCTTTTGACTTAGTAGGCTGAACACCGAAAGTGTTTTTTTTGTTTGTTTTTTTGCTATTTTCGGCCGATCAATTTCGGTTGGCGAACATTCGGTGCATCCCTAATTATGATCCTTAATTATACAAATTACAGCAACAACAGCATGATTAGCGAGCAAGTTTCCTTTTCTTTAGTTTAAATTGTAAGTTAATTGAATGGAAACCACGAAGTTCCCTCTTTAGAGAACATCTTTAGTAAACCAGGAGTTATATGTCATTGTGACACTAACATAATTATGGAAAGTCATGGAAAATCAGGGAAAGTCACATTCTACAGTAGGGATGTGGTGAGAACTCATAGGGATACCAAATAATAAATGCTTTGTGAGTTCAGTAAGATCTGAGGTGTGAATGAAAAAGCAGGAAGCTTCTACAAAACTGCATAAAGCTCAGTGTTCCCCGGATAAATGAAGCTTAAAAAATGGGGAGTGTTCTGGTCCATCAGACTAAGGGTACAGACATTATTGTTTCTTCCTGTGAAAAGCTGTGTTTGTCTTTCAAAGCTTTTTAAATGTAGCAGTCTACATTGACTTTCATGTTGTAATATTATACTCTTGAACATATTCTGTAAATCATTTCTTAGCATTAACATATCTTCCCCCTTATCTTTCCCTCATCCAACCCCCCTGCCTTGACACTTTTACACCTCATCCACTGGTAGACGGGACTGTGGCCACTTTCTCCTTCCAGGTCCTGCCGTCGGGCTACTGGTGGTCTCTGTTATACGCCACAGCCATCGCCCTGCTGTGCCTGCTGGTGTGCCTGGTGGGAGCCCACATCTACGCCAAGGCCACTTTCCTCATCTTCCTGGTGGTCATGTTTGTCCTGGGCACCATCTTCATCAGCTTCTTTGCCGTACACCCTCGTACCGTCGTCCTGCCCAGTTCTGCCATATCCAATGGAACAGGCCCCATGTTTCCCACCACAGCCAACTTTACTGGCTTCAAGTTGGACACGCTGCTCGGAAATCTGTGGGGTAAGGTGGATGAGGCCAAAATTTGTTCCCTCATGATATGCTCATACATAGCATGTTTGGAATGCCTTATTTAAATTGTGACATGTTCACTTCTATTATTCATTTTGCCAGATGACGAAAACACAACTCAAACGTAGATTTAAAAAATTGATGTCTATAAATAATAAGTTACTTAACAGTCAAGGGAAGTGAGGTGGGAACGCTCTGATAATGTACTGTGGCTTGGCTGTAGTGCCAAGTTGAACCTGTTGTTGAGCATTATTTGCTGTGGTTAAACTTTTAAACTTGTCTGATCATGCGTAGGTCAGGATGAAGGTGTTCTGCATGATTCTTGCATGCCACACTGGAGACATAAGAACACCTGCAGCCGTAGACCAAGACCACCCAGGTGCACCGCAAAACGCCACAGGGGGTCTTTTTTATCAGTGGCCATCAAACTATATAACTCCTCCCCCTTTTGCATTGTTCACACATTGGATTAAGTGACAAATCTGTCATTAAAAACTAAGTGTATTCCAATCATTTTGTAAGGGTTGTTGCTATACAAGAAATCAATAGAATTAACCAAGTACAGCTTCAATCCCAGTTAACAGCGGGGCAACACAATGCTTGTTAAAAACCTCTGAGTGCTAAACTGCTTTATACAGCGTGGGAGCTTAACAGGGTGCTAAATCTTGTTAAAGCCTAAAACTGCACATTCAGTTATTATTAATATGTAACCTAGTGATCAGACTGAATCAATGTATTGCTTAATATCAGACTAGCAACGTCTGTCAGTTATACGTGTTTAGGTAAGTCGAGTCTGCCATTGGCCTGGGGTCAACATCTTTGCCTTATTCATAAGGGAAGTTGTGTGTTTTAGTGCTGAGCTGACTGATTTCTGCAAGCTTCAGCAATCCCCTTTAAGCAAAAAAACGTAGAGTGTGATCACCACTACTCCTTCTGTGGTCTAAACCCAAGGTGGGAATGTATACCATGTTCTTAAGTTGTATTTTGTCGAGTCAGTTCTTGCAAAGAAATCATGTGAACTCAAAAGTGGGAGCAAGTTTGAATTACAAAATGAAGCTGATAATAATTGATCATTGGGCTTGTTCAGTCAGTAGCTGGTTAATCACACAATTTTAAAACTAGTTTATTTCTACAACATCTGCAGTAAATTAGGTATTTGAGAAATATAATTCAAATGACTTTGAACGAGGCATGGTTTTTGGTGCCAGACGGGCCGGTCTGAGTATTTCAGAAATCTGCTGGGATTTTCACCCATCTCTAGGGTTTACAGAGAATGGTCCAAAAAAGAGAAAATATTCAATGAGCAGCAGTTGTGTGGACGAAAATACCTTGTTGATGCCTGGTCTGATGAGTCTCGGTTCAGATTGGGGCTGCACATTACATTGTTTAAGCATCGTCATCACAATAGTCACATCGCAGAGTAATGCAGTGTCAAGTAGGGCTGGGCGATATGGCCAAAAATGTTATCCCGATAATAACATTTCATATCATTCGATAATTATCCCGATAAATGTCAAATCGTTATTTCTTTCAGGTTTAAAGGCTGATTTTTGCTCCTGACTGAAAATTGAAGAAACCAGATGCTTAATTATTTGGTTAAAAACATTTTTATGTTCAGAATGGAACAAACATTTGATGGCAATCAGTGGATCTCTTAACAAATCTGAGGGAGAACATTCAGAACTATTATAGTAAAACAAATGAACAAAAATGATAAGTAAAAATTTTTTCAGTCCCTTTTCTTCAACAAAATGAATATTTTAATAGAAAAATTAAGTTCTAATTTGTTTGTGATTCAAACAAATTAAACCAAATATTTGATGATATATTGAACATTTATTATATTGATATTGAGGAAAATTATATTGCGATAATTATCATTATTGTTTTATTGCCAGCCCTAATGTCACCAAGTCAAATTAACTCAAACACTTTAATTTTTTTGCTGCTTGATACAAAAAAAGTTCTCATTTTTCATTACTAATCTACAAGAGAAGTCTGTCTGATGTCATCACTTACTCAGATTTAAGGGGTTCTTTGATACACAGAGTTTGTTGCTAGTGAGTAACAAGCAGGCTTTGGATGCACAGAAAACCACCAATCGTAATATTGTTCTTGATCAGTTCATCAAAAGACCAAAGCAGGCCCCGCTAGCTTGAAAATAAGTGAGGAACAGGAGAAAACCACTGACACAGTAGATTTGATAATCATTTGTTTAAAATATGTGTACTGCATTAAAGCTTAAGAAAGGATAGTAGCACTCAAAGTATTGAGACTATAAAGACATTTTTCTGCTAATTTATTTTCTATGCATTATTTCCTACAAAATCATCCCAATAATTCTAGCATGCTTAATTCATTTCACATAGAGCCACTGGGGTCATCTGGTGAAAATTCCTGTATTTTTTCATATCGCAATATGTATCACAGAAAAGAAAAATATTGCGATCTAATTTTTTCCCCAATATCGTGCAGCCCTAATTCAGATGTTAGAGTCAAAATTTGGTGTGACTCTTTGGCCACCTTTGTACCAATTGAGCATTATTTAAACGCGACAGCCTACCTGAGTATTGATGCTGAGGATCTCCCTCCCTTTATGACCACAATGTACCATCTTCTGATGGCTACTTCCAGCAGGATAATGCTCCATGTCACAAAGCTCAAATCATCTCGAACTGGTTTCTTGAACATGACAATGAGTTCACTGTCCTCCAACGGCCTCCACAGTCACCAGATCTCAATCCAGTATAGCATCTTTGGTATGTGGTAAAATGGGAGATTCACATCATGGATGAGCAGCTGACAAATCTGCAGCACCTGCGTGATGCTATGATGTCAATATGGACCAAATTCTATGTAAAAAGTAATATTACACATGATGAAGAGAGCCAAATGTCTCTTGCATGTCACTTTATGGAGGCTCTGCTAGTTGGCTGGCAACCCCACGGTGATGGCAAGACTCCAGGAAATAGCCACAAAGTAGTCCCGCACATAAATCAAAGCACAATGTGACGTATTTACACTTTCGACAAGAAAGCAAACAAGCGTCCCCTTAGACCCCAACCCCCTGTGTACAGATGCCCACACCAGCCAATAGGAGTCGAATGCAGCAACAAGGACATGATCCCTCACCTGCTTCCCACCCATTAACAGAGCTGAAATTAGTACTATTGAGAATGAAACCAGTGGCTCTTTTCCTGTTGCCCTTTTGCTCCTGTTTTTTAAAAAGTAAATAATCTTTACCTGCACTGTTGGCAGAGGACAGAAGTTTTGCTTGATCTGTAATTAGATTTTAAAACACGTTTACCGGATCTTAATGTCCGTGCAAAACTAACCAAGCACTCCACTCTGTTTTCAGGGATTTATATCCAAGCACATGATCACTAAGCTAATTGCTGTAACTTGGGCATGCACGCAGGCACACGTGAGAGCTATTACACATTCATGCTTTGCATAATCCCAAGATGTGACTTGGAGGACAAACGCACACAGAGAGACAGGTCAAATCCTAATTTTACATGTGAATATTTTCCAGTCCAGAGAAAAAGGGTTATCACTTGTTTAAAAATGAAAACCTCTAATGTTTCTGAATGTGTCTAATTACATTCTAAGGAACAAAAGGGCCAGAGTGGAGTGGCAGTGCAATTCTACTTACCTGGGTAATTTTGCATGTTTGTTTCATTGCATCAAACTGTTGTATGAGTGTCTTACAAATATAACTGTTGATTATTTTCTTTGTTTACCTTCATTAATTAATAAAGCATGGTACTGTTTAGGAGTTGTGCTCTTGTTGGAATCCCCCAGGTAAAAATACTATTATTCATTGTTAGAAAAGAAAGAGCAGAAAGTTCTCAAGTGCTAGTTGAAGTTAGGTGTGATCCATGTTAGACAGGTTTGGGAAAGGTAATCAGAAGTCTGGGAGACACTAGACGTATCCATAAAGATGCATCCATAAAGATCTCAAAGAAAATTAGTTTCTTAGAAATAGATCCCACATCCTGTGATTGAGTAGATACTGCTCTATAAACATCAGGAAAGATATGTAGAGATTGTTTTTCTCAAGTGCTGTAAACCACGATGGAGTCGGGTGGCGGGCAGGTGTGTCTGCCAACAAACCAAATTGAACTTTCTGTTAAAAGACTGATGATGCTGATAACAGTGACTTATCTGTTGTTTTCTCTTCCCGCAGCTGACTACACTGTGGATTACACAACAGGAACCACAATGACCTTTGCCACCGTTTTCGCTGTTATGTTTAATGGCTGCACCGGTATCATGGCTGGTTCCAACATGTCAGGTGTGTGTGTGGGTGTGTGGGTGACCCGATTGCCCGTTTATGAAACATAGACTATTTATAAATATGGATGACATAGTAGCTTCCCAAAAGTGAAGCCAAAACATCTCGACCGCCCCCTGGGCTCTGGCTACAGTAGGTATAGTATAGGTCAGGTCTTTTTCTGAGAAGTTTGGTTTTAATTAGTTATTTGATGCTATAAAAAGGGGGTTTCATGTCATGATTGACAGCTAAACCTTGTTAAAAATTAAGTCTGCCACGGCTCCAAATGATGTCACCCCCACAAGTACAGTCTCTTGTATGAGCACATTGAAAACCTGTCTATTTACCAGGTGAACTGAAGAATCCAAGCTACTCCATCCCCCGTGGCACCATCACAGCCGTCATCTTCACCTTCATCATCTACAATCTTCTCTGTGTCCTGGTTGCCTGCTCCTGTGACCGGTCAGTAACGCACGCACAGACGCACTCCGTGACACTCCTGTATATGCACACACTTAGGCGATGTGATTGAGGTATTGTAAACTTGTATTCTTTGATGTAGTGGTAAATTAAAAACAATTATACTTGATGAACTTTATGAAACTTTATGAAAACTTTACGCTTTTTACTTTTAATGTTCCCATTTGTTTTGTGTCTAGATTTTATACTACTTACTGTAACACATTCAGTTATATTATTTACAGCTGCAAACAAACAAAAAGCAGTGAGACCCATAATTGAACATTAATCCACAAAGATCCAAACAAGGTAATTAAAGCTTCCCCTTGATAAGAGTACAAGTGCGGTGCTGTAGTAATAGATAAAGCAGATGAAATCCAATACTTAGTGGCTATCAGATAATGCAAACATGGTTCATTTTCTGCTTCACCAAACAGAATTGGGGCATCAGAGGTGGATGATTTCAAAATCATCTATTCCAAGTGACTGATATCCAACACTAGTTGTCAGTCTGAACAATTACAGCATGCAGGAACGAAAGACAAAATAATGGAAAGACAGCTAGTATGTGCTAGTGTGCCTCCATTCAAGCTCATTTTATGGAGTAGATCCATTACAGTATGCTAACACTGTAGCATACAGTATATTTAATGATATAGGGAAGCTAGCTGTATCAACAATAAAAAGACTGACCAGATTTTGTACAGCCTGTTTCAGTTTTTAAACTACTTTCTGGTAAGCAACCATGTCTTCCATAACTTCCTCACATAGTCACTTGGTGTCTGTGTCCTCCCATCATTCTTAAGGTTAGAGTGGTAAGGTCTGATGATGCACTTGGTATTTACGTCTTCCTGTTTTTTTTGTCCTCCCCCTCTCTGTCTGTCTCTTTCTATCTGTCTTTTGCTGAGTGCCACAGTTCAGTATTGATGTAGCTCTAAGGCGAGTGTTGCCAAGGTGCTAAACTGACATGACAGGGCTATAAAAGACCATTGGAGATCAATACTGCCATCATTTACCCTCCCTGTCCTCCCTGTGTCCGCCCATCACATACACTCTGATTTTGACTTAACACACTTTCTCTAACTCTGCAGGACACTTTCCCCCCACATATTACTTGTATTTTTGTTGGTATATTTC
>JAPMOB010224519.1:0-33771 GCA_029875015.1 Lepomis gibbosus
TCCTTGTTGTTTTGGGGTGGGTTGTTTTTGTTTAATTTTGTTGATGTTTACATAAAGTTTTGAAAATCAATAAAAATAAATAAATTAAAAAAAAAGAAATGCTAGACCCAAGGCAAGGAAGATCCCCCAAACTTTATTTAGTAACTAATTATGATATAAACTTACTACATACTTTACGACTTTAGCACCCACAGAATATCCCCACACTATCACCTCCAAGTTTTAGCACATGTAATTAAGATAGAGCAGCCATAGAGGGAAAGCAAGACACTGTTCATCATCAGAGAGACATCAGAGCGGCCCAGAACCATTTCTGATAGACTCTGGGTTTTCAGATGTGTCCAGTATGTTAGTGTGATACTCTGTGTCGTGTTTCACCTTTAGAATAAAGCCACTGTAAGCGATAACCTGATGACCTTGTGTGAACAGTATCACGTATCACTTGAGGGAAAGAAAAATTCCCTCTGCTTTTGTCCTTAAGCACAAGCAATCACACCCGCTGACATTTATAATTGCCTCCATTTTTGTTTTTAAAGCTGACCTGAGTTAATGCGCATGGCCCAAATACAGAAGTGAAACGTTTGCCTACTCTTAAATGTTACACAACACAAACATCATGGAAGAAAACAGCTTCCCTTTTGTTATGTCAGAAACATAAAGATGAACTGACTTTTATTAACCTGTACATCACCAAGTACTCTGTCTCTGTAATGATAAATGATAATAGATTTTACATTTCCATTATTGAATAATGGCTGAATAAAGTAAGCCTCCAATCATAATATCACATGAATTGTGGTTTATTGGGGCACTTGATCACTAATCATACAGTACATAACGCACAGGGGACTGTAGTTAGCCTTAAAGTGTCTCACCTCATTCTTCTTATTCTCCCCGACAAACAGCGCAGCTACGTGGGCCGGCAGGACGTTCTCCAACAGCAGGCGGTTCAGGTTCTCCCTGGTCTCAATCTCGTCCTGCTCTGTGCGGTTCTTATACTTTAGCAGGAAGTCCCGGCGGAAACAACACTCATTCTGGCAGACGCAAACACAGTGAGGTTAAGGTAGACAAAAAAAGAAACCATAATAAACCTTATTGCGTTGGAATAATCCTGGATGTTATGTGGCCTCGTTGATTTATTTACGTCGAGAATTGCATAAACATGGGAAATAAATTAAACCAGGAAAGAGAGGTGAAGATTGTCATTACCTGTTGTGAGATTATAAGCATAGTGACCAGGAACAGGGTGATGTAAATCCAGCTCATCACCTGGGGGTGTTTTACCAGCCCTAACCCTCTCAGGATGGATCCATCCTCTCTGCTGTAGAACAAACCAGAACATTTGTTTCATTCTTTAAATGAATAAATCTAATGTCTTTTTATGGAACTGGGCCTTATTCTGTTGATAAGTTATACTGCTCTGATTTACTTTCTACGTTCCCACCTGCTGCAGTTCCTGGTGCTGTTGATCTCAGGGTAGAGGATGTTTCCGTACTCCACGAAGAGTTCCCTCTTGGTGCTGAGGATGATGACGTAGTATGTTGCGGATGCCAGTATGAGGAAGAGCACTTTGAGCTCAAAGCTCACACGGAGGAAGACTCCGCATGCAATGAGCGACAAGATACAGCAGTACACGGAGTACTGAGGGAAAGAAAGGCAAGAGATGGAATTAGTCAAACAGCAGTAGCAACAAAGTGACAATTTATTTTAACAACCCCTATTTAGGGTCCTGTGAAGCATCTATAAGTGGGGTAAAAACAGGAAATATGATATACCATAGTTGTAATTACTGTAAATATATACTCATATTTTACATGAATATGCGTATGTAGTATGTTTTTATTTTTATTATTACAGCTATTTTATACTTTGTTATCAAACATTTATTAATTGTTTACTTGTACTTTTTGACAAATCATAAACACTGAAAATGCTTAAAACTCAAATTATGGTGATGCACGCATGTCTTCTCTGGTACTCCAATAAATACATTTTATTAAATATATTTGCAAATAATCCCTTTGATATGAAAAAACATGAAATATTGCCATTTCAATATCATCTACTATTAACAAATCCATCACGCACAGGCAGGTAGAAGAGCTCTCCCTCTAATCCCTTCTCACAGGAATCATTTGTATAAGGCGGGTCGGCAATAGCACTGGAACAATCTGTCACACGTGTCTGGACGAAGCACTGCAGGGGGATAAAAAAAGATTTGATTGACCAGCAACTAGCGGACGCCGTGCTTTGAAGTTTGGCATGGCAGCTGTGACGCATAGCTAGAAATAGCAGAGCATATATAATGACCCTCTCTTAACACTCGACATGCGAGCGAAGTCTTACCAGGTTGAACACCGCCAAGATAACGATGACCGTAGTAGTGATGGTGGCCAGGGGGAGGCGCACACACGGCCTCTTTACCACGGCCTCCGACACAGCTTGCAGCCACTGGCACTGTGACAGCTTCTCTGGAAACAAGCGCTGCAGAACGCAAGGGGAAGTGAGGAGAAAGATGGAATTCAAACAGGGCTCAAAGCATGTGGCTTTTACACATCCATCTCCAGGCATCATGTGCGAGTGACTCGTCGCTGGCTATTTCCAGTCAGAGAATCTGTCTGGGAGGAGTGGCCACTGCCTGTCAAGGACTCAATGTCAGGCGCCATCCACCAGGCCAAGAGGTTGCGCTATAGAAAGCATTACAGCACAGAGAATGCAAGGGATAGCTTCCATGGCATGTGTCCATTGTCACACAGGCTAATTCTGCCACACTGAAACACATTTATACACCACACACATCCTTTGACCCTTGCCTTCATTAACCAAGCACTCGCTTACTGTTGTATGTCTGTGTTACATGTTTGTTGTTATATTATGACATCTTGATTTTTTTTTTTTGTTGTTGTCATTGTAAGGACATCTTGATGTTTTCTAATTTTATGTCTGCGATGAATAATTTACAATTATTAAACATGAAAAATATATGGTCAAATAAAACATTTGTTTTCTGAAGAATATTTCCCTCCTTTGAATGAAAAAAAAGAGAGACAGAAATGTTTGTGCGAATCCCACACCGCCTGACCCAGAAGGCATGTATTTATTTTGAGATTTGAAGTTAATTCTTTGACCTTGGAAACAGCAGTTGCCTTACCAATCTCAACACAAGGTTAGTAGTTGCCTGTAATCACAGGGATTAAGCTTAAGGAAGGCTACTGACAGATGGAGAATTAACTTCCGTTTTTATAAAGAATTTCACATTTACTATTCACTTCTCAGAAAGAAGGAACATATATTCATTGAATACCACGTTGGAGCAAAACACCTGAGTCATACATTGTAATGTGGCTCAGTCATTGCCAGACCAGCATTACATAAAGCGGGACTTGTTGGACAAATCAGCACTATTTAGACACTTACCTGCGTCCGGTGTAGGTTGAGGACTGCAATCACCTGATTATCTAGTTGTAAAATGTTAGCGTAAGACTTGTAAGTTACTGACCTGTAAGTGACCTGCGAAACAGATGGCCAGGGTCAGCAGCAGAACACAAACCAACACTCCAAATGACAACCCCAACATCTGTTGACTGAGGGAGATAAGAACCAAAAATTTGAGCAAATGTCATGTTCATTGTGCCTCTTCTTCCCCTGTTGAGATAAATTTGATTGTTAAGTAACAGAGGATAATCTCTTCATACTCACTTGTTTGTGACAAGCATCTGAACCAAAAAGATGCAGAAGAAGATGAAGGTGGCACACCCAACGTAGTGTTTGAACATCGCCAAATCCAGGGCTCGGTACTTATAAAGAGGAAAAACAGAAGACACCCGAACCTCTTATTCAGACCCAGAATGCTCGAATGCTTTTAATGATCTATTTGCAGCTTTGTGTCCAACTAACCTGCTTTTCCAGATCCTTCTTTGGAAACCAGAGTGCTAACCTTCCACTCTCCTCAGACCTAAACCACTGCCTAAATGAGACGAAGGAAAGAAGGAGGGAGGGAAGGAAGAGAGGGAGGAAAAAGAAACCAGGGAAGGAAGGTAGGAGGAAAGAAAAAAGAATGAATACATAATTTTCACACTTCAAGGGTAATAAGTCAACATCTATACTGTTCCTAACAATACAGTAATCAACCGCTGATATGGACCAAACAGCTTGGGACAGACTCATTCCTATACAAACGCTTAATACTTCCCTTATAGTGATCATGTAGTCCATTTACAGTGTTCATTTTGTGTCTTTTCATGACAACATATGGAAATAAATATAAGTATTTTATGAATGTGTTTTCAAACTCTACCAGTTTATTTTTAGAACTGCAAAAACATTTAGGCTAATTCTAATTTGATATATTTAAAATTATAATTTGAACTACAGCATGCTATATTTTATATACTGTACTACTGTATAGAGTATTTGAAATATACACCGTACAGTCATTTAATTTGTACAGCTGATTAAAAAAACATTTAAAACAGCTGTTTTTAAACAGTCGATGATAAAGTCTATAGCAAAGCTATACGTTTCATTACTTTCTATTCATGTACGATAATTAAAGTATAATATATATAATATAATAATTTATAATAATCAATAATAAATATAATTATAGTGACCAATTTAACCCAGACAGATGTGATCATCATAAGAGATTTCCACTATACATATTCTATACATAATATGTTTACTCGCAAAAAATGTATTGCATTTTGGGTAACAAGACTTTACTCGCATTTGGTGCTTGAGGGTGTCAATTTCAGACACAGTTTGTGTATAGTAGTGTGGATAGATGGATGGACATATTGATACATACATACATACAATTACATTTGACTTGTTGTAAAAATTGACCTACTTGCTGCTGAGTTCATCTATGGTAGTAGTCATCTCATTGTGCAGCTCCTCATCAAACTTACTCTTCTGGGATTTGTTTCTGCACCGGAAAGTACAGAGACAATTAGGAAGAGGCAGACACTGAAACGCAAGCTGACCGGATGCTGGAAAACCTGGTCATCTGGTCATGCAGGTTACTCAGGTCCAGTAGAGACAATGTTGTTAATGCCATTCTGAGCATTAGTGAGAAAAGAGAAATATGATTTATGCCTGAGAGAAAGAGAGTTACATAGGGGGAGTGTGCTGGATGCAGAATGCAGTGTGTTAGATGATCGCTGTGGGATTCAGCAGGAGTGTTTCTGCCGTGCTTCTGCTTGGAAACCCCCTATTCTCTCAGGAAGGAAACACTCACACAGATGCACAGACCCAGATACACACAAGTCCCAGTCAGTGATCAGCGTTAATAGGAGCATGTCAGTCCACTAACAGAGGTTATAGGGTTTCTGGTGGCTTTTCAGATCATTTGTTGCCCTTTTAAAGAGGTAGCATTGAGAAACGGTGAGAAAAGGACAGTATTACACCACCGCTCAGGTTAGTGCTGGGGCAGCAAGGCTCTCCAGTAAGGCAGTAGTTCTCACCCTGTGGGACAGGAGATCAAATAGACATTTTTTGGCATGTGGGAGACTAATTAAAAAGGTTGGTGCAAATTATATTTGCTATATTGGAAATGTATTTACTGATATCTGCAATTTAAAACTTTAATTTTAAATTAAAAAAGATTTACAGTATGCAAAGGATCACCATCTTATTGTGTTTGTGTCCAGAACAAGTGGCCAAGAGCAAGCATCCATTTGTTCTCGTTTTCAGGGGTCACAAGCCAAAAGGTTGAGAACTACGGCACTGAGGGAATGAGGGACCTTGTGGGCCATGAAGGCCCCACTCACTTATAACTGTTGAATGGAGAGGTTGGCAAGGAGAACGGTTCTTCTAGAGACTCATCAAAGCTGTCAGGGCCCAACAGTAAGACACAAACACAAAATCATCACAACAGAACAAGGGGGGTTAAAAACACACACACACACACACACACACACACAGGGCCACTTATAAAATAAATGTGAAAATCCATGTAAAATAGTTCATAACAGCCAGCTATACCCTTGTGAACAGGAGTAGCGCACTCACAACTGTTACTTTTAACCACCCAGAAAAAAACGGATCCTGCTGATGTGATCTCATTTTGAGGGAGGTGCACTTTTCACATTTCACCTGTCACTTGTTCACCAGCTACTGCCTCTGCTACAGTGGACTGTGCATACATGTATTAAATGAACAACTTCCGAGATAACACAACCCTTCATTCTCACAGGGTGGAATGCTTGTGCTTTTAGGCACACACTTATCACATTACTCCAGCCCACACTGTTTGTGTAGGTGAGTCCTGCCCACTAATCAGTAGCTACACTTTAAATATTTGTCCGTGTGCTTACTGCCTGTGCCAGACGGGAACAGATAATTCCAAGCGACTACAATCATAATCATGTTCTCTCTCTATTATTTGAAGCTAATGGTTGTCTTAAAGCTCAGCACTCCCACCACTCTGCAGGAATGACTGCCAGAGCAGCTGTACCAAGCAGACCCGTTGGTGACGACATGTTGTTGACCAATAACATTGCAGTTTCTGCAATTTGGATATTGCACTTGGCCATATTGTGATTTTGATACTATTTCTAGAATCATTGTCTCTGAGAACATATACTGACTGAGTGACAATCTCAGTACTATCATCACTTCTCCTGGGATGCTCATGCGTTTTAATGGCGTAATAACGACTCGATGACACATACCAATATGATCATACAATAAGTCATTTGTTGACATATAATGCTGACTTTTGCATTAAGTCATGCATTGATCAATGAGTCATGCATTGATCTGTCAGAGCAAAGTTGGATTACATCGAAAGTGGTCGGGGGTGGGGGGGCAGTCCACCTTAAAACACATAATTATGGATGTGTGCCAACTAACGCCAACAAAGATTTTATGGTCAGACTATAATTTACTATTTCTCTGCTACCTTGCATTTACATATAGCAGCTCAGATATGTTTTTTTACATACACCACTAGAAATGGTATCAAAATCACAATATGGCCAAGTGCAATATCCAAATTGCAGAAGCTGCAATTTTTTTGACGTGAAGGTAAATGTGCAATGAAACAGCATTGCAATGTACTCTAGTGCTGCGGAGATGCCCTGGGCTATACATCTTGTTCTCCAGATATAAGAAAACATGTTTGTTTGGTACAGACCCCCAACAAATGTCACATCATCATGACTAACAGTTTCATTAGCAAAAAAAAAAGAAATTTGTGGTGCAAAAACTGATTATTCCCACTTATCGTAAATCATATTGCAAGTTGTAATATTTATCAAAATAATCATAATGTAAATTCCAGGGTGAATGTGTGTCCTCTGTTACAGTTTAATATACAGACGGGGGACAAATGAAAGAACCAACCTGAATGAATCATTTTAATGATAGTCTCCGATGCTATGTGTCCTTAAGCTTGGCTATATATTTTTTTTCCTGTCTGCTGCACTCAGGTCTCTCTTGATCTCAATGAGATGACTTGATTAAATAAAGGTGGTACATATAAATGTCTTGTGGATGAATTAGTTTCCTCCCTCCAACAGAGTTCTGCAGACATGGCAAGGAGCACTGAACATTGCCTGACTCCATAATAAGACACTTCATGTTGGATTTGTCACCCTTCTGTACATTAATAATAATAAAATAATAATAACATTCAGTACATGGGGACCAAAAAATTGTATTCATTGTGTAGCTACTGTAGCAGCTCAGAATTGTTCTTACCTATCAGTGATGTTGAAGCCTGGGGCTGATCGCAAAGGAATGTCCTGGAAAACACAGGGACAACATTTATAATGCATGATAACGTTCCCTTAATAACAACTAACAACAACAATAACAACAACAATAATCTTTTTACCTTGCACCGTGACTTCCCATTGACCATTGCGTCTGCGGTGAAGCCCTCTCGGCTTTGAAGGTGGGCAAAAGGTTTGACTGCCCCCCAAGATTCCAGGTAACGGGTCATACGCACGGATGCGCGCATCTTGAGACCATCATTCACCCGCGGTTTAGGCGCGCTGCGACTGTTCAATGATGGGTCCTTAGACTTAAGACACACACACACATAAATAATTAATATTTCATTTATGGGACTCTGTAGTTCTTTAGCTGATGCTCTAAGCCACCGAAATTAGCAATCCTAAATTATAGAAGTCCACTATATAGTAGAGAGCACTACAGGACTAAGGCTGTGCAGTCATCTAGATTTGTTAATAGCATAACATGTTCAAAGGTTTTGCACCAAGTATTAGTGAGGTTTTAGAGAATACCGGGCAAAATGCCATGTAATTCTGCAAGATTGCCAGGATATGTGCCTAGGTTACCTAAATTCGCTTACAATTGCAAAATGCATGGAATTTTATCAATAGAGTGATGAAGATATTTTTTTGCCAAAAAATCAAAATGTCAGAACATTTATTAATGAAGTAATGGGTGTGACTTTTACGGCAGATCTGTCATGAACCCCAAAATGTGACTAGGAGTAAGTCACAGCAGCCTGTATAGTGGAAAAAAACATCATTAAAAACATTTGGACTACACAACAAAAATACCCTATATTGACTAAACTCAAAAACTGTGTTTAATTTATAAGATCAGTTATTTTGAAATAATCATATTTCTCACTCTCTCCCTAACAATGTGCACTTCGTAGTAAGATTGACAGAGAACTTACCCGTGGATCAATGACTAGGTAGGTTCGGACATTGAGCTCCTTAAGGTAGGGGTCCCTGAGGTGGCCGTTACCTTCTTCCACTTCATAAGCCTTGTTCAGGTGCTTCAGAGTCGCCTCTGTGATGTGGACACGCCTAACAGTAAGAGAAAGAGCAGGAGAAACAATGAAATATTTAGAGTGGCATATGTAAGATATGTATTTGTCTTACTTGATGGACTTTGACAACAAAAAACAAAGTGGCATATCTGGACAAAGATTATAACTTAATGCTTGCAAATATAAATCATTTATTTCAGTGACAATTTTACTTTCACCAATGTGATTGAAAGCCTTTGTTCTATGCCATGACATATATCTTGCAACAGCAATAATATTCTGTAGTTGTCTCATAACATTTTGAGTATCTAGGATATCTGACTCAGGTGTTATGCAAAATATTATCATGGACTTGGTTTTATGCAACCGCATTTAATCAGAAGTGCACTATGTATCAACCCCTGTAATTGAAACTGAAAATAAATATTAACTTGGCTGAAGTTAAGTTTGTTTGAAACTTTGATTATGCAACAGTGACTGCTAAATATACATTACCAAAAACAATGGAACCCAAATGGCTTGGACACAAGAAAGGCATTGAGTATGATGATTATTTCCAAGATCCAATTAGATAGACATGAAAAATATTACGTATATAAGCTTTTTTCACGCTTAAACATTGTGCAAAGACTTTACTGTATGAATTAATGTTATTTGAAATGTAATTTATACACACACATACACACACATATATATATATATATATACATAGTATACAGTACATAAATACATACATACAATACATACATACATACATACATGGATGGAGGGAATCCATTGGAGCCATTTGCATTTGTAATTTACAATATTAGGTGAAGATTAAAAATACAGCTAAATACAGCTAACTGTATTAGGCATACTATGAATGCCATATGGATGATGACTAATGACTTTGAACAGAAGTAGTAGCACACTATATTGTTTTGATACACTGTGTTTGCTGAATGTGTTTTTTTGCCATTTGGTTTTTAATGAAGCACTTAATAATTCACTTTGATTACACCATGAAGAACAGAGAGCTAAGATAGGCCTTTAATTGACTTATTAAATATATAGTATATGTAGGAGTTAGGTGGAACCATCTAATACAGTAGCACACAAGAGAATAGTGTACATAACATGATAAATTATTATACATAATAAATGTTGAGGCTAATGACATAAATTAGAGGCTATTTATTTTAAGAAAATAAATATGGTTTTAGCTAACTATTCCTGCCCTCTATGTGTTTACATATTTAACACATTTATTGGCTTATATCTCTTCCAGAGAGCTTCAGGTTGCCATATTAACTTCAGCTGATTGTAGGGAAATGCCTACACAATTTTTTTTGTATTTTTTGTGTGGAGCTGCTCTGAGAGCAGAGCCTGCACCAGGAGTCCACTGAGGAGACTTAGAGGCAGACCATCTTGGTATGTGTTATATAAACGTGTATAAAGGGCTATGAAACAAAAGTAGATACAAAAGACACCAACTTATGATCCCTTACCCTGGTAGGCCTCCTGACTCCATGTGATTGGCCAGTGTGACATCATGTGACCACACGTCAAACTGCCACTTGCGAAGGCCAATAACACCGCAGAGCACGTTGCCAGAGTGCACGCCCACTCTCATGTTGATGTCCACTCCTGTGGCCTCCCGTACCTGCCTGGGGGATGTTTCACAGCATTGTTAAAGCTCATCGGTGTTGAAGGTTGTGTCTGTATGCAGAACACAGTCCTTCAAGGCACATTAACAGTTTGAGGACAACATTACAATATAGTCTACCCATGGGTGTCTATGTGAAGCCCTGGTGTCAGTCTCTGTGCATAAATATATTGATGTACCAATGTAAATATAAGAAATACATCCTTGATTTTACTGAATTAAGGGTTTGTTATTTCTGTTTCTATTTAGTTTAGTAAAAGGAAAGTGGCTCATGTCCTTAGAAGCTTATCCAAGTCCTTTTTCCAACAACTGGTTTCCTATACTATTGTTTCCCTAAACAAGAGACATTTGGAGTGAAATTAGATTGAAAGTGGTCACATAAATGTGTATTACAAATGAAACGTAAGATTTACAAATGCTTATGTGAATGATTTGTGCATAATTCTGGGTTCCAATCCACACACAAATACCAAGCAGTTTGAATACATGTAATAGAGTTCAACAAATGAACCTGAACAATCAGGAGTTTTTCATACACATTTTTAACATCAACTCACAAATGTGATAATTTTCCAACTGAGACATCTGGGCTTGAAATCATGTATAATTTCAACCTGGGGTAGACATTTTGAGACAGACTAGCTTGTTACCCCTTGATTAGAACACATACATTTACCACTTACAGACTCTATACAGTTGCATATAAATGTAAAAATGTGGATTAAATAAAATAATGCTGGGTGGTGGACATCAGTCTATAGAATTTGATGAATTTACTGTTAATCAGAATACAAATCAGACAAGAATTAGGTTGGAAAAATGATATGTCGCTGGGGCAGTCGGAGCCAGGACTTACTGATTACTGTACAAAAACAAACCTTTATATATATATGTAAATATATCTGTGATTGTCTGTGATTTACGACATTTCATGATCAATGACTCTATGTAAAGATAGACAATGTGACAGATAAGTTTAGTTTTAATTCGTTATTTGATGCAATAAAATGCAGATTTCACATCATGATATACTGCTGAGCCCAGCGGTTTTGTCGTAATGCTCAATGAATTGAGCAATGCTCAATGAATGGAGCCGCAATATCGAGGGTGGGACCTCGATATTGCGGCTCCAATCCCGATCACTACTGCACAGACTCCAAATGACGTAATGAGCGCAAGTTGGCAATGCCCGTATCAGAGATATTTTGGTTTGATTTTTGTACAGTGGGAGAAAGTAACATGTGTCATCCATCTTTATATAAAGTCTATGTTTCTAAGCGACAGATAGATTTACTTATTGCAAAAGCAACTGCTAACTGCTGCTAACTAGTGGCCGTTATCTAACTAGCTGTGCAGCTAGCACTCATATTAGCTGACTGGGAGTTTGGAGCATCAGTGGTAGTGTTTGTACTCTAGCACAGGAGCTTTGGACTGCCAGAAGGAGGCAGTTTTCATGCCCAGGGTGATGGGGACCCAGCAGGTTATGCTGGTGGGGAGAGGCACTGGAATGGGCACAGGGCTCAGAAGCCTACCAGTGAACTGGGAAAGAACACAGCCTTTACAGTGGTTCAGACCAGGCCTCTGACTCAGGTTACGACAAAGCCATGGTGATGCGGGTTCAGGCGGGGACAGGAGAGGCATAAAGCAGGGGTCTATTTAGAAAAAACATCTTTCCCACTTTGAAATTACATACAAATTCACTGAAATCCCAAATGTCCCAGTTTCCCACAAGCACTAAAGCAGCATGCATTTGTGTGTAGTGTCATCTGAGCTTCTCTGTGCTTCCTTTGGCTGCACGGTTAGTGCACGCGAGTCCCTCACTGTGAAGCTGTTGTCTTGGAGAAAAGACTGGCGCATTTGTCCTCAAAGATTATGTTGGAACCATTGCAGACCATGAGGCTGCTGGCTGAGGTATAGAGGCAGAATATTTTGGTAAATTAAGGTTTATTTTGACTAAACCAGAGTTGGTGATTGTTACAACAGTGGGAAGACCAACAAAGACCGTTATGGTGGGTTTAATTTTATTTCTGTCCAGTTTGAATGAACTGTCTTTTATGATGATCTGCGAGATAAAATTACTGTTTTCTCAATGGAGTCTGGTGAGCCAGAGCGCCTATTTGTTTTGGTTTGAGGAGCTGGTGTTCTAGTTTGATATTTAGTGGCAGTGAATGTCATACACAGCTCCTTCAAAAGAGCCTGAAAACTCCTCGCACAAATGTAGCCTGATCTGTGTGTATCAGGCGATCCTTGCACATATATTTAACAATCTGTAAATAAATACAAAAGAATGGCACAGTTATCATATCTGTGGAATTAAGGTTAAAAGTCTGTAAGTAAAATGTTCAGAATGCTTTGTATTTGTGTGTGATGAGTACCCAAAATTACGCACAAATCATTATATATTTATAAATCAGATTTTTCATTTGTAGATCATGAAATACACATTTGTGACCATTTTGAGTCTAATTTCACTCTAAAGAGACATGACTAAGATTGACTCACCCTACAGTCCACTATTACAGATATACTACACTATTCTCTGAGAGGTTTCACAAATAGTTTTATTTACATGATTCAACGCAAAACTATGTATGCCTATCATATCTCTTATAATAGTTGAAATGAGAGGCACCATGTGTTTCAATCATGGTTAAGGGATCACCCTTAATTGCCACAAACTCACTTGATCGCTTCGCACATGTCCAGGCCCATTTTGACGCAGTTCTTGGCATGTTTAGGCAGAGAGACAGGCAGTCCTGATACACAGTAGTAGCAATCTCCAAGGATCTTGATTCTCATGCATTCGTTTTCCTATTGGGAATGAGAAACAAAAGGAGGAGAATGCATTGTTTTATGCAACCAGGCAACTTATCTACAGGGCTTAAAGTAAGGAAAATGTCTGTGCCTGAAATAAACGTGTGGGTTAGAGGAAATAATGGAGGGAAGGAAGGTTCACGAAATGGAGAAATGAACGTGTTTATTAATACAACTGATACAAATAACCAACAAGTTCACAAATTAGGTGAAAGACACAAAAAAATAAAGTTACTTCTTGAAATCATGCTAATATCATAGTCCTAAAACAGCTACGCGCCGGAATTCCAGCACAATCCCAAAGAACTTTAAGCCCTGTACTTAAAAAGTTGCCTGGTTGCATAAAATGTGGATAGGCAGACAGGATAGACAGGATAAGAGTGTACATACAGCAACACGTGGGAGCCAACCACATAACCACAGTCTTCAAGACTTTTAAGTGGCTTGGTCAGGGCTTCGATAAGAAGAGAGAGTTTCCTTATTCACAACCCAACCCAAATTTCCCTTGCTAGTGTGAGGTCTGTTAGCTGTTATGAAGTTGTTTAATGTTGCATCAATGAATTATGAATGAATTATGAATGATGACTCACCTTGGCAATTTGGTCAAACTTGCCAAACAATTCATTGAGCATTACGACAAGCTCTTTGGGAGAACAGTCACTGGCCAATCGGGTGAAGCCAACAATATCGGCATATAGAATACTGAAAGAAATAGATAATAATGAGAGTTTAACACTTACGCATATGAACATAAATAATGCCTGCTAACATGTAATGTCACATATCTAGCAAAGACTGTCATTATTATTGGTGGAAATCTATCTTACTAATGGAACTATTATTACATTTCCACACACTAAAATGAAATACTCTAACGTAGAATCTTGACCTCTTCCCAAAACAAGACCTCACAGAGACTAAACCTGGCTTTGTGAGCCAGGTTTGAGTTATGACGTTTCACTTCAAGACAATGGATAACTGGTGAGCAGCGCCACAGTGAAACACGGTGAACATGGTGTTTATCTCAAGGAGCTACAGGACAGGTCAACAATTGTGATGAAAGCTGTGCACGTAAAATACAGCATGATGGAATATATTGAATTTGAGACTGGGAACTCACTGCCATATTATTGTTTTCTCTGCAAACTGGTGAAACTATTAACTAGTGCTGGGCAACGATTAAAATTTTTAGTCGCGATTATATCACATGATTTTCTGTGATTATTTGTGATTAATCACATAAGTTGTGCACAAAATTGAATAATGAATACTCAAAAGTGCGATAACATGTTAAAAACTTGCTTTTTACCAGCAGTATTCCCTTTACACAGTAGCAATTAAATATTTTTTGTAAATCTCAACTTTAACATTAATGTATTCAAATCAAATATTAAACCAAAGCTATTTGCCACTGCCAGGGCATTACCTTTTTTTAGGGCTGGACAATAAAACAATAACAATAATTATCACAATATATTTTTTTTCAATAACAATATAACAAATGTTCAATAAATATTCAATAAATGTTTGATTTGATTCACTTGAATCACACACAAATTAACTGATTTTTTTTAAGATGGTTATTTTGTTGAGGAAAAAGGACAAAACTTTACTTAATTTTACTTATGCATATTTGTTTAAAAAGATTTTATCATAATTGTTTTGAATGTTTTTTCAGATTTGTGAAGTGATCCACTGTTTGGAAGCAAATGTTTGTCGTGTTCTGACCATAAAGTACAGTTTAAACCATAATTAACCATCAGGTTTCTTCAACTTTCACTGAGGAGCAAAACTCAGCCTTTAAACTCAAAAGAAATAACAATTTGATACTTATCGTGATAATTAACGATATCGAAAGATATGAACATTTTTATCGTGATAACATTTTTGGCCATATCGTCCAGCCCTACCTTTTATCTTGTTAAAATAAGTTATCATCCGAGTTCAGAGCCACGATCATAACAGGCACCTTCTGAGCAACAGGTTAACATAAATCTTTTTTGTTTTTTCTGTCTGAACAGGTATCAGCAGAAACATTTTTCTTGTATCAGGGAGCAGCATAAACAGTGTATGTTCAGTAGCAAGTGTCCCTCTTAGAATCTATTACTGTTTACTAAATAGGACATCAACAGAAATTCACATGGCAGAGCATCCCCGCAAAACTAGATGAAGGCCTGTCTCCTGTCTGATCACCGAAGCGCAGAGCAACCCCGCAGGGCCAAGCAACGATGTTATGATTTTAAGAATGTTCCTAAGATCGACATCTTCCCCAGTGCTAACCAGCATGCAGTGCGTAGCTCTCAACTTCGCCATGGCATTTGATAGCTTGTCTTGCTTTTGTTTATCTACTTCTCTGACACACTGCATCCAGAGTAGTCTGCCAAAGCCTCCTCTCCGATGCTTGTTTGGGTGGGTGATTTTCAGGCTGATCAACATCCCACATCCTACAAGATGTACATAAATATTCAAGACAAACAGACAAACCCCACCAAACATATCCATTGATTTGTGAGTGATTATCCACAGAGCACTACATGTAGACTGTTGCATGAATTTAACTTGTAATGCACCACGTCTAGCCAGGGCTGATTACCATCACTGGTTGCAGATTGACCTGAGTACAACTGCCCGTCTGCTGACCGACAGAGGGACACCGATACTGCACCTGGCTTGACCTTGTTCCACTGCCAGACTGAAAACGGCCACGTGCTTCTTAAGACAACACAACTAATGACTGGTCTGACTGGGGTAATTATAGGGATAGGTCAGGGGTGCAGCCTATCATTCAGCACCTTCTTACTGTGGTCCTAAATGAATGTGACTGATGCCTTCATATTGACCTCTTGACTGGCAAAGCTGTGTCTAAATATTCTGAAAGAGTGTGGAGCAGATATCAAAAGCCCAATGACATTCTGCTTTTGCTATCTGTATTCAATTACTTTGATCAGAACTGAATTTCCAAACATTTGGCCAAAAAACTTCATAAAACTAATGAACCTAATGAAGCCAAACCTAGGGCCCTGTTTTAATGATCTAAGCGTACAGCGTGAAGTGCAAGGCGCAGGTGCATTTAGGGCATGTCCGAATCCACGTTTGCTAGTTTAACAGCTAAAAAAATGGTCAGTGTGCCCAGGTGCATGCTTCATAAGGGTTGTTCTTAGTCTGTGAATTAGTCATGGCTATGTTTTGAGCGTAACATGCAATAAACCAATCGTGTTTAAATGCGCACTGTGTCTTTTTTAATGGTTAGGCAATTCATTCTTTTTCACCCACCTGTGACCCACCCGCTATTAATCACACTGTTGATTTTTATGACCAGACCTACCCTCGGATATAGCTGCAATCTGCTAATAGCTGCAAACTAGAATCCACTTATGCAGGCGCATCTTACTATCTGAATAATTGGCTCTTTAAATAGCAGGATAATACTGCACCATTGACTTTAGACCAGGTTTTTGTTGGTCAATGGCGCAATGGCTTTCTGCTGCCTCAAGATAGCAATGCACCAACAATGCACCTGACTACACCTCATTTTAAGACCAACATTTCCATGGGCAAGAACATTTGCTGCTTGCTACAGGACATGGTCTCTGGGTGTGAAAATGACAATTGTGTCAGTTGGAAACCAGCAATGAAACACTTGCACTGCACACTGCTTTGCACCAGGCGCAAGATAGCGCCCCTTAGCCAGTGTATTCCTCTTCCTCTGAAGAAACACTACAATGCATTTCTCTTAGTGAGGTAAGGCAGAGACTGAATCTTGCCTTCCATAATAATCAGCTGGTGAGCCATCTGCCAAAGTTCATTTTAAGCTGACCCAATATCTGTCAGCACTTGCTAAATTAATGAAACCCTCATAAAACAAAGAGCTGTAACTGGGTCACTGCTCTGAAAACAGACATACTAATCTCTATCATTACGGGAAGTGTAACAGAAATCTGCTTTTTGTGTGCACTTTTTTTGCTTTTGTGCCTCATCTACATTTTTTGTTATGTTTTTAAATGAAAGTAAAAGCATAAACACGAGTTTCCCTGAGAATGACCAAGAGTTTATATGATTAAAAATACAGACACAGTAGGCAAACAGGGAAAAGATCTCAGTCTGAGACCTAAGAACAAATTTTTAGTTTTTAAATATCAAAGCAAGCTTAAATATATAATATAGTTCAAAAGGCTAGATTTGTTTTTGTCCCTTCATATTAGAGTAATTAGAGTACGAAGACAGTGGTAAAACATGAAATCCATTTTTTAAGATGCAGTTTAAGATACAGGTTTTATCTGTCACAACACATCTTAAGTGATTTATTTTATGTTCTCACAAATTGTGTCTTTGATTCTGGTCTGGGAATCTTTCTCCTGTTACCAGTTGTAAGCAGTGCGGGTTCAGTAAATATACCTCTATTGAAAATCATAAATATGTAAAAGGATATCTGAATGTCCTAACCCTAACAATTTATAAAAGCGGTTGGCATAGAGGCAATGCAGGGGGGGTGGATGTTGAGTAAACCTAAAGTTGCATGAATGTGATTCATGTGGTGGCATAAACAAAAAAAAGGGCTCTGATACAGGCAAGGCTATTTTGCTAACCTGAATCTTTTGTTTTATTTATATCCTGTGATGTTAATCATTGATGGAAAGGAAATCCATTTTTGCTAGAATCAGGTGGGGGGATATGGGGGGGGTGAACATTTTCGGCTCCTAAAGGGGGGCCTGACAGAAAAGGTTTGAGAAGCACTGCTTTGTAACAAGATCGTATTAAAGAAAATCACTCTTCAACGTCTTCAACGTATTTTAAGGTAGTTTGTGGTTGTACCTGACATTCTCGTGCCTCTTGACATAAAGACTGTGGAAGTTGTTATCTTTGACGAGTCGCTGTTGCTCCTCTTTGTCTTTACACTCTTGCAGGCGCTCCATGATTGCCAGCTTCATCTTCATGGAGATGTAGACCGGCAGCACAGACTGCAGCAGGTTCTCCTGCAAACACACACACACACCCCTAGTTACATAACTGTAATTTAGGTGAGCCAGGAAATTAGGGTTGTTTTACTGTCCTTTACCAGGGAACAACCAAAATATACACACAAACACACACACACACACACACACACACACACATATATAAGCATGATCACAAGCACGAACACTAAAACTCCCAGAACAAACTCATCAACATCTTACACTTAAATATTCGGCTTTATTTTTTGTAGGTCGCTGTGCACCTGACAAGGTTGAGGTTAAGTTCTTTCTAATTAAGACCTAAGAAGTGAGAAGTCCAATGGCTTGATTAAGACATAAATCTGAAGAAAAAAACCTCTCCATAAATGATTAAACCCATTTCTTCCAGATAGGTCAGGTGGGATGACACGTGAATGTGTGTGTGAGTGTGAACAATTATGGTCAATTTCAAATGGGATTTAGATCTGGGCTTCGGCCACTTCTTGTTCTGAAGCCATTCCAGTGCTCATCTGGCTGTATACTTCAGGCCACTGTCCTGTTGGAACACAGATTGTCTTCCCAAACTAATAAACTAGAAATAACTCCTGAAGAATCCCCTGTATTTTGCTCTATTTGTGGATTCTTCTATTTTCAAAAAAGCTAAAAATACCCCCCACCCCTTTGGCATGATGCTACCACACTTTATGGTATGCAAGGTGAGTTAATCAGCTACTGACATATGCCTAGTTTTTGTCTGACACAGTGTGTGGCATTACAGCAAAAGCTCAGATTGCTGAATTTGCCATGTGGCCCTTCGCAAGCATGAAGTTTGCTGTCACAAGTCTTTTATTTCCCTGGAGTGTTTCTGGACACTCTCCAGGTTGTACAGGCATCTCAAGGATGCAAAATAATGACATTGCTCCTCAATTTAATTTGGAGGGTTACTGGAAAGAGGTGAATATGTTTTTACTGAAAACATTCCAGCTTTTCACTTTTGATTAAATTTTTGAAAAATAAATAAATAGAAAAGTTCAAATTGACATTTCGAATTAGCATATGTGAACCAAAAACAGAATAATGCATTTTTTTTTGTTTTTAAATTAGACTGACAACACAAAATGTGGGAAAGGTCTAGAGGGTAAGGCAATGAATCGTGTGTGTGTGTGTGTATGTGTGTGAACTTGTTCCCCTCTGTGGCAACCTGAACTGGCCCTATTCACTCTGGCTGACCTCTTATAGGGTTCAAATGACCCTTTTAGTTTCCCCAGAGTCTAAAACAAAAAAGCCACCTCTCATAAAGTGGCCTTTGTGTAGATGAAAGTGGGTAGTTGCAGGATGTGTATGAAGGTAAATATGGTGTAGTGTTGCTTTAAATGTTATCCATTAGTCTTTTATTTCTAAACAAATACAATTACTTTAATTACTTACATATTTTACATATCTTTTAACAACAAAAGGGAAGTGTTAATGTCATACAGTTTAAATAGACATTTTCTTTTGCACCCTGCAAAGAAGCATCAACACACTGGGCTGCTGAAATTAATGTGGAAGCACAAAGTTCCTCATTGGTTCCCTGTTTGGAGCTGTTTTGGAGCTTCCCCCGCCATGCTATTATGTCCCCGTTCTCTTCGGCTAACTTTGTTCACCAGGCTTTCCTTTCTCAGCCCCAATTCAAATACTACAGGAGGTTTAAACGTTAACGGTTAAATCATTCCCCATCTGTCCTGCTAGGCAACACAACAGCTTCCCTGTGAGCACGCTTTATGTCCCGAACCAAGCAAACAGGCATAACAAATGACAAAAGCGGAAAATTTGTTTTCAAAATGCCTCTGAAGTCAAAGACAGTCGGCGCAGATGCATCTAATTTAAAAGGCATCACAGGAAAATCTAATTTGAGAAGGATTTGGTAGTCGCAATGAAAACATCCATGGGAGAGTCAACATGAGGCCAGCCAAAGGCAAAGCCTAAAGATGAAATAAAATTATAAAAGTATGGCAATAACATTACTGATGAGCTATCCTCACCATTTGCCTGTAATGCTTGTTTCCATTCAGTGAGGGGTACTAAAATACAGATGAGGCAGTAAAATAAAGGCATTAAAATGCTTATCACAGTTGGGTTCAAATATACACGACACTTTTCCTCTCACTCTAATGAAGTCATGGTAAGCTGTACTATTTCTTTTTTTAATAAAGAAATTGTTTTTTCTCTCTTCAAGACTATATGGATCAATACTCCATGAAAGTGGGTATGGATGTAGTGTGGGCCTAATTCAACCAAATTTGTGTGACTAGAGGCACCCACTTAATAAAACTACAGCTTATAAGACTGTAATGCACTGCTTGATTTTTATAACTTGTATCTAAAGTAGACAGAAATTGTACCTGTATTTGTTTTTTAATGCCTGTTAATAATTGTTGCTATACTTATGTCTTATTATCTATGTGGACTGTTGCAGTAGTAGGTATATTTATTGTTTTACATATTTATAAAATAATCCAACATAAATATGTTTATTTTTTACAAGACACATAGCAGTGAGCCAAACATTGAAAGGCTTTGCTAAAACACTATAGGCTTTCATATTTAATGGTAATTTTTCCAGACAGAGTGTAGCTTATAAAGTAGTCCTTGATAACCAGTGTGTGAAACTCACCTGTTGTCTCTTCTCTATCTCCAGCTTCATCCGCATGCTGAGGCACCTCAAGGTGTCTTGAAAGGTCTGCCTCAGGGTTTTCTCCATCAGGACCTTATGGAAGGCTCCCACCACACTGCCACACAGAAACACCACTGCATTGGACAGCAGCTGCAGAAACAGACACAGTGGCAGACGTTAGAGCTGGAAACCAATATGCATGCTTACACGCACGTACATGCACACATGTCTCTGAACCTGCGTGTCTGTGTTTGTGTTTGTTAATGTTTATCTTCAACATCAAAATAACAAATTTACATGTACACATGCCTCATCTGTCTTCCAATATAATATTTTTGTTCATTGTAAAGTTTTAGTGTTTAATTATTATGTCTAAATTCTGGTCTTTTTTGGAGGTTTGAACTTAATGATAAAGAATATCTATACAAAAAAAACTGCAGTGCAGCTTCAGAGAACATCGGCCTTAAATAACCCATATTGGCTTAAAGTCTTTCACACACCGTTGCAGACTTATTCATGAGCATTACAGAAGCCTTTCTACAACATAAAGGCACAGTTGTTGTTTTTTTCTCCAACTGGTTTCACCTGTTTGGCAAGGTAAGCAGTGTGCACTTCGCTTTTAATGAGGCACAGTGTGAGGACCATCACATGGGAGAGTGAAGAGATGATACTCAGCACCACAGCGTACCACAACTGGAATGGCAGCATGGTATATACGGTGAAGATGATGAAGAGGAAGAAAGGCACCTGGAAACATAAAAGTCCATTATTTCAAGAAGCCATCTGTGCCACGACCAAATCAGAGTTTGTGGTGCCTTGAAAGTGTGGTCACACATCTCAAGAAACTTAAAAAGAGATGTATGTTGCTGAGAGGTGAGGTTACCTGGTCCCAAGGGAGGATGATGGGGCCGCTGAAGATAAAGGTGTAGCCCATTGTCAGGTGTGTGGCCCATACGATCAGGCCCAGCAGACGCCTCCATCTCTGTGAGAGCATCTCTGTACACACCAGAACAAACACGGCCAGAAACACACACATGCTGCCGCTCACCACGCTCACAAAGGCACAGTGCTCCTTTGCTTCCTGCTCCAGCAGAAAGGGAGAAGGAGAAAAATATAACGCACATTTTAGTACAGTTATACTGCCTAGTTTCGTTTTTAGTCAGTATGGAAGAGGGTCAATTTGTTTTTTGTTCATCCTCGTTCAGGTTTCATGTGTTTGACAGATGTTATATTGTTTATATGCAATTGTAGTGTGTGCAAACTGTGCATAGTAAAAAATGTTGGTTCATAAAATGCTATACGACATCTTACAATTACTAGCATGTGTAAGCTTTAGTAGAAAACAGTTGGTTAGACAGAAGTTAGACAAGTTAGACAACATTATGCAACACTGCAGAGGGGCAAAGGGGCCATGCAGTTGCTGCCTGACCTGTAGACTGTACATCAGTTGGGAACACTGAAAAATTGTGTCAGAGTCAAAAAACATCATAAGCAGACTCTTGCCATTACTCACTGAAAGGTTTTACGAAAAATCTGCTTACAAAACCACAAGCTACACCCTCAAACAAGACTATTGGTTTCAAACAACACCTAATGTATTTTTTAATATGGTGTGTCTGTTATTTTGTCCCTCCCTCTATATACTAGCATCTACAGTCACATTAATAAAATTCTTGCACACTTTTGAATCGGTAGTTTATTGCTTGAGTTTCTGACTGATGAATCTGTACTCGGAAAGTTAACCTGAGGGTTTAGTTGAGTATAAGATGCTCCTGAGAGACATTGGTATTTAGCCAGAGCATTGAGGCGTATGTAGGAGTATTTTGATTCACATCTGCCTCTGCGTCATGTCCTGTTTGCTCCAGGCCACCATCTTCCTGAATGAGTTCGCGAGGGAAAAAGATTGTGCATTTGTGTGCATGTCTGTGCGAGGAAGCATGTTTGCATGCATGTGTGAATGTCTGTGTGTGTGTGTTGTGCATGTAAATGCATGCATAAAAGGCACAGCTATGTTTGTCCAAGTGTACACACGTGTGCGATTGTCTTGGTGTAAGTGGGAGAGAGAGAGAGAGAGTGGGCGTCGGAGGTAGCACACAAGAGGAAACAAGGGGTTAAAAAGAGCGCTCAAGAGTGAGACAGACGCACAAAGTCAGTGTTAATAGATCTCTGCTCAGAGAAGGCCATCTCTGCATTGTATGTTGAGCTTCCTGGTTACCATGGCAGCAGTAGAAAAGGCCAGATCTCAACTAAAGCACTTTCTATTCCCTATGTGGCTGTGAGTCTTGACAAAACCTTTTTGTAGGCGGAAAAATAATTATTCTATATGGACAGGATCTAAAACCACGTGAACAGACACAGCTGTAATGTTCACCGCGTGGCACACCAAGGACTGAAAAACTCACATGAAAGAAGATAAATAAAGTCTGTACAATCTTTCAGTATTTATGATGGCAGGTTCTTATTGAAAGTATTATCTATATAGATAAACAGCAATATTTACACTGCGCTATGTACAGTATGTCCATCGTTCTTTTAACATTTGTTTATGTAGCTTTTTCCTATTCAGAGAAGTGAAAAATAAGGTGTATGTCATCTTACACAAAGTTTAACAGTGAAGAATACCTCAACTACCCATCAAAAATATAAGCAATTATAGACAACAAAGGCAGGGGTCAAAGCTGCAGTGTTTGAAAAATGAAAAAGTATCAAATCACAAAACAAGAGCCATGTATGGAATATACACTCCACAAACGTCCTCTCAGAGCTCCTAGAAACATACAGTACAAACGCACTGTATTTAAATATAATTTTAAGAACCCAAACAACATACTGCTTAATAATATCTCTCCATCCAATCAGGGCTTGTTCTGGTGCCACGAGTGGCACTTGGAACATTGGCTCAGCCAGTCTCCCTCTCAGCATTTCTCTCCATCTGATGCGGATTGGAGAGGAGTTATATAAGTTGACAGTGACTTTCTGACACCGGTAGCCACCCCCCTAACAGGCACCCTGCCGCTCCTTTGCATTAAACAACAGCATTATACAAGCTCCATCCCAGCATTTTCTCTTAACTTCTCTGTACCCCTGGCAACTGTGTGTGTGGGAAGACAGCTAAGAAGAAAGAGGAAAAGCGGAATAGAAAGACTGAGTGATGGATGAGGGAGTGAGAGGGTAAAGTGAATTTTGCATATTTAAAGTCACAATAAACAATCTAGGAGAAACTAAATGAACAAGAAAGCTGCAGGACAAAAAATTGTGTGTGTATACACGTGTGCATATGGATGTCAATTTTAAAGGACTGTGTGAGACACGGGACTGACGAGGGAGTGTGCCTCAGCAGTAACACAATAGAAGGAAAGATAAGATGTTTTTTTTTTTCCAACAGAGGGAAGGTAATATAATCGCTGGTGACAGAAGCTGTCAGTTCACTATATGAACTCCCGGACTAACTGACTGCTCTGCTACCTGCCACCATGCCAAAATCAACAGCATGCTGTCGATAACCCCAACGTCAATGAATACTTGATTACACTCTCCACACTTTGATAGCTATTTGGTACATCATTTATGTCTCATTTCTTCTATTCAGTTTTCAAACAAAGCTTATGAAGGAGATTTTGGTTATTAGTGCAGCAGGGTAGTGTGTATTTAGCAGAGGAACTGTGCCTTAGCGAATACACCTGTGCTCAAGTCTCCATGTCAGCAGGCATCTCCTCTGCTGAAGTATTTCTGAGCAAAACTCAAACGCTAACAGCTCTGGTCAAACATTAAACTTGTTGTTTAATGGTTGCATTTCTAACGTGTTCCATTTTTTAATCTTGGGGAAAGCAGTGAAATCTCTATTTTTGTGTCTATTTCAGCGATGTGCTCCTTCACATTCAAACAGTTACACAATCACTCACTCATTCACACTTCTGGGCAGCTGCACTGGTAGTGAAGGGGAGTAAAGTGCTTATTTAAAGCAGCTGACGAAGGAGAGAGTTTTTCCTTTGACACATTTTCACAGCCAATGTAATCATTCAAACTGACCATCCAGCCACATCCATCTTCTCTAAACATTACGCCGCTGCTGCTCCCAATGTGCCACATTAGTCCCCATACACCGTCTAACTCAATGAATCCTCACTACCCTATGAAAGGGACAGACAAATGCTGTAAATCTCTAAAATTATTCTCAATCTTGGTACATCTTAACTTCCAGTTTCCATACTTTTGTCATAATGTATTTCAATAGCTAAAAATAATACGAGTCAGGCTTCTGAAATTGTTGTTTTTGATCTCAAGCATCTTAGCTTATATTTATGTAAGTGAGCTGACCATAATGGTGTCTTTAATTAAAAATCTGAAATGATTTCATTAATTAACTGTCAAAGAAACACAACATTCCCTGAGAGAGGAAAGCATTGCTGAATCACCGTTTAATGTAACTACTGTCTGGGTTATAATTACCAGGGCTGGTGTGTAAATGCAACACACAGACTCTCATTGTTACACATTTCAGGAGACATATGAATGTAGCCATTCGGTTTTGTTGCAGAAACATTTGCTGCACAGCACTTAAAACAGACTACACAATTTCACTATTTACTTGAATGAAGCCTCAGATGTTTGAGCCAACCGTACTACCTGAAGCCAATTTTGTTACTAGTTTCACAATTTACTGGCCATTGTGCTGTCCACTAGAGTCAGCCTGTATTCACCTCCACAATAACAATCATTGTGTTGCCTTGCTCCAAGATAGAAGCACCAGTGAAGTCAACTTTTTGTGAATTTTGTCACTAGCAATCTGGCCAAAATCTTCTATCACCGTTTATGTAATTTTACATCACAATAACAGGATATACATATCACGAGTCATTGTTCTATGAATTCAATCAAGAAATTATTTAAAATAACCATACTGTATAAGAACTTGGTAAGCAGCCCTGCTGCCCAAATTAAATCGCCTAGCTAGAGCTGGATTCGCAAGATCAATATGATTCGCTACACAGTAAATCTCTCCCAGTGGACTACAGATACCGTCAAATCACTCAGCCCTACAAACCAGTCAGGCTGGAAGGAAATAGTGTATATTCACTGTATCCAGCATTGTTCTACATCTTACTGTTACATTTGATTGACCATGTGTTGAAAACTCAGTTTATATCAAATGTCTTGCACCAACTATCATCTTGTTGTGCCATTCCTTCCACGCTTACACCATCTGTATTGCAAGGGGACAGAAATACATCGAAACGAGGCAAAGTGCATATCAAGATCAGGAAAATGTATCATAGCACAGCACTGCATGTGCCAAGTTTTGCCCTGTAAAATTAAACAACCCTGTGCACATCTACATACTAAAGTGTTACTCCCTGCTGATTGGTTAATGTTATTTACCAACTTACAGACGTTCAGACCTTGAGTTACACAATTAACAGTTTCAGTTAAAATGCCTTGTATAATAAATGTGTTCATATTGAAGTTGAAATACCCTGATATTCCCAGACCTCTCTAGATAAATGATCTGACTTTAGAAGGTTCAATTACTAATTATTGTCTCTTTGCAGAAAGTTCACGAGAACTACTGATCAATGACCAATCACTCTTCTGCCTCAAAGGCTGCTGAGTCCAGTAATTTTGCACTAGTCGGATGCATGGGTTGTCACAGTGAAGAAATAAATGATACCTTTTTTCCATTTATTAAAAAATAACTAAATTCTTAACAGTGGCTCACAGACAAATTACTCTTGCTGCAAAATGAATGCACTCAAACAGTGGAAAAAGTTTGCAACAAACATGTGGATCTGAAGACTCACCAGTCCAAAGGCAAAGAAGAGGATGAGGATGATTCCACAGTAGAGCATGGAGAGGCCCAGCAGAAGCACCAGCGGCTCATACTGGTTGATGTAGGAGAATTTGCGGTATAGTGCCTCATTTTTTAGCTCCTGGTCGTTCAACAGGTACTTCCCCTTGGCTGGCATGGCTCACACTTTTTACAGAGGCATATCAGGTGTTTACAAGGAGCCCCAGGGAGCAGGAGTGTGTCTCCACAACTTTGTGTGTGTGTGTGTGTGTGTGTGTGTGTGTGTGTGTGTGTGTGTGTGTGATGGGGGGAGGCAGAAGTTTGTTAAGAAGAAGTCCACAGTTCTAGATCTGTTAGGGGCCCCTTGCTAGCTCATGACGCTCAAGTGAAACTTGTGTTTTTCCTTCGTCGTGGCATCTTGAATGTTGCTGTTGCTTCTCTCTCAGCTTGATTGTAGCTCTCTCCACTAGTCGTCCTGTCTCCCTCTCTCTCTCTCTCTTTCTGATTCTCTCCCCTTCGCCAGCCCTTTTGTGTCTTCTATCCTCTGTCTGGTGTTGGCAGGCAGATCCGCTTCATCTTTTGCCAGCTACTGTGTTGCTCCCTTCAGTGGGTTTGAGTAATAAGCCCAAGGCTGGAAGCGGTGGAAGGGAGGGGAGTTTAAGAAAGGGGAGGAGAGGGATAAGGAGGAAGAGAAGGAGGAAAATAGGAGCTGGTGAGGGCAGCAGCAAAGGTCATCACTGATCCCGTCGGGTTTTGGGATGTGGCGAGGTCAGCAGTTCCGCTCCTAAGAGGCACATGGGGGGAAAAAAATACTTTACTGAACATATTACAATATTTTTCATAAGCATATACAAAAAAATGGTTTCCCTGATCAGAAAAGAAAACTGGTCACAACTTGTATAAAAGGTAGAATGTAATCATGTGACTCACTGGGAAAACTGCGAGAGTGAGACATAAATATCCGGATCTGATGGTGAGCACATGCTTATTTATTTATTTTTCTTAATTTTCTTAGACGACTTCCGATTTTTTAAAAGTCCGACCTGCCAATTCCAAAGAAATATAAGTGATAGCTTATGTAACAATCCCCAAGTTGTACCGCATAGTCCTGACTCGAACTGGCGGCGACCTCAGGTACGGGAGTCAGACACCCTGACGAGGAGGCTAAAACCAGTGGGCACTAGTGTTGGTCGTCAGTGCATCTTTTAAGGTGTTGGGGAGTGAGGTTTACTCACTGCACAGTCTAGCTGGCTTCTGTTACCCTTACACAAACATTTTTGTAACTTTCTATGTTAGGATCCTGCTAGCACCAGCATAAACTGACTGGTATTTTACATTTTCTCCAAAACTGCAACCGGTTAAAGGTCCTTCTCTCATTATAACACGGCTCACTGTTTTCAACAGTTATATTTTATTAAAAAATACTGAAATCTCTTACACTATAGTTTAATTTCCTTTACTGGCATGAATGTTTAAGTTAAACAATGCTGCCAAAACAGTTTGCAGCAATATCACAAAGTTTATATTTGAATATAACAAATATATATATTGGTTATATCTATAACCTCTCTCTGTGTTTCTCCACAAAACGCCAAATATACTTTGGCTACCTTTAATAGACCTGGGCGGCCAGCACAAGTAAGTCTTATTTTGGCCTTACAAGTATTACAAATTTGTTACGTCTTCACTCATGGCGAAGAACTTTGTTGACTTGGTGTATGTGTGTGGCTGTGACAACAGTCAAGTGTTACTGACTGTGAACATGACGTGAACCACTGTGCAGCACAGATTGCATGTAAATTTGACAGTATCGGATATGTGAGACTGATCTGCCCCAGCGACCGGTCATGGCTGATCAAGCTGACAACCGTCTGATTCCATTCACCTGCCGATCGATCTCAATCGGTGCATCTCTGCCATTTACTGAACAATACAACGTCATAGAAAAAACTTCTACACAGCCACAAAGCACTTTATTCTCCCCCAGCTGAACTAATAAACAAGACAGATCCACAGCCACGGTTACAGTACTAAAAGGAGAGCAGGCACAAGAAGCAAGTCAACGAAGATGACTTGAAGGCAGGGTAGGCAAGTTGTTTCTAAAACACTTTTTGCCATATTTGTTGAAACTGTCGTTATATACCAATACATATTAAAAAGTTAGGTGCTCTGAAAAAGAGATTTAAAAAGTGTCTGTAGTCCTCACAGGGCTGCAGAGGGCGGGGCTCCGGAGAGGTAGTTATAACTTATTCAAAACGTCTCTGCTTATGCCTAGCGTTACCTTACCTGTGTGTTCGTTTAGCATTCTCATTAGCTTTTGGTGTGAGAGACCCGGGTTCGAATCCACTGTGAGACACCAATGTGGCCCTGAGCAAGACACTTAACCCCTTGTTGCTCCAGAGGCGTGCGACCTCTGACATATATAGCAATTGTAAGTCGCTTTGGATAAAAGCGTCAGCTAAATGTAAACGTAAAAGTAATAATCTTGTGTCTGCAAGCGTTGTTCAACAGAATGTTATATCTTTGAATAAGACATTTCACAAATGTGGTGATGAAGCTTATTTGTGTTGTGTTCTTGTGTTCATTATTGGAGACATAAGACATATATGAAGTTGCTTGATTGTTAATGTTGCAAGTGTAAAGAAAAGGCATTTTTCATTTTCAATATTTTATTTAAAAAAGAATCAAAATATTATACAGAACAGGAAAAATATATACTTTGTATTTTCTCTCGCCTCTTGGGAATAAAACAAAAACAATGTATAGGTATTTATCCACACAGTGGATGAAATTATTTGTATATCTGTTAGTGGCACTGTATCTTACATCCTACTAAGATTAAACTTCTGTATTGTCCTAATGGATCAGAAGAACGGTCACATTTTTTCCAGACAAAGCGACTCAGTATCACGACTCTGTGACCAAGTGCTCCACATTGCCACTCTACAAACTGTCAGTAAGCTGCCTGAATGAACTGTCTGTTACTCTGTCCGGAAGGTCAGCTATGTGTGGTGCATGGAAACACAGTAGTCTGGATGTTATCCACAGTCCTCAGATTCTGGCCTGTACAGGAATATATAGTTGTTAGAAACCC
Organism: Lepomis gibbosus; assembly: GCA_029875015.1. NCBI lineage: Eukaryota > Metazoa > Chordata > Actinopteri > Centrarchiformes > Centrarchidae > Lepomis > Lepomis gibbosus. The sequence continues at coordinate 29,687 of JAPMOB010224519.1, forward strand.
AACTTAAAAAGATTGGTGTAATAGGACAGAACACTCATCAACACGATTAGATATTTTTTTTTAAACAGGGCCATGTTGTTCTCTAACAGGACTCTGTGTCCACATTACACACCAGGTCAATGTACATAGCACAGATGAGCCAATGGCAGAAGCAGAGCTGTAGTTAGTGGTGGTGTAATCAGTAAACAATAAAAAAGTAACAATAGTAATGGATTACATTTATATAGCACTTTATTTCTGATAGCCAAAGGGCTCAGGGGGAAACACCAGAGAAACTCTGAGACAGTTACACTGGATGATAACATACTAATAATATAATATATATGTACATATCTGTTCGTATGCCATTGTTGAAAGCGTGAACCTCATGCAGGTTCTCTTGTCCTAGAATGCTTCTTGGCTTGCACATCGTCCTCACCATCCTGCCTTTACTTCCTCGGACCCTGGCTGCCGCTCTCCTCTGCTTTGCCTCGACCGAGGGCCTCTTCCGGGTCTGTGCTTGGCTTTGGTGGATAGTCCTCATCAGAGACAAACAACGCTGTCATCGTGGAAGCTCTAACATGCAAAGCAATGTATATGTTATGAGTCTAACAAAAAATTCACGTTTGTGTAGTGTCACTGATGGTAACATGTAAATGTGTATCAACGTGTTTTTAGCTTTGCCTAATATTACCAAAGCTACCTGTTGCTAACAGTTAGCTAGCCAGCTCATTGCTGAATTAAACTCAGTCTTTTTAAACCTAGCTTTATAGTGAACGCTAACAGCCAGGTTTGTTGTTTATTGTCATAATGATAAAGTTAGGTGTTTTTTTACCCGTGATTCAGACATGTTGTGAGCCGCTCCCCTCCACTCGTCACACTCAGCTCATGGTCCAGCTGACCGCAGATTTGGCAACGCGCGTTCACACGTTTTGGGGTCGTGACTTTGGAAGGAGCCCTGAAGAGAGGGGGTGGGAGTTTCTCTGTTGGATACTTTCAAAATCCAGCAGTTTCTTGCTAGTCTCTCAAACTTACCTACGCAGCCTTTAAGTTTGAGACATTCCATCATTTTGACCTTTACGATCAAAAACCAACTATAAACATAAAACAAAACCTGCAATATGAGCCAGAGTGAGGTACCATGTCGTATTTACACAGATTATGAGAGAAGATGCCGAGAAGGCCCTGTCAAACAGACACACACTGTAGATATCTCTTCAAACAATTGGAACCCTTTGGCCGAGCCGCAACAAGACCTGATAATCACAACATAAAATCTGTAAAATAGTCTGACAGGATAGGCAGGGGCAGTGGGTTTGAGGTATTGCACATTGTACTGCAATTCTTCTGAAAATGCTGAAATTCTACTGCTCAGAAAACTAGAGAGGGGTGAGTGTATATGAAACTGTTGAGTTGAAGCTAATAAGAGAGATATATATTCATTTGGGAGAAAGGAGGAGACACTGTCTTGAAGCTCAATAGAAATAATGTGAACTTCGCACCGCTGTCAATAGAAACCTCATTTACTCCAGTTGCTAATTTCACTGTGTGCAGTGCGTGTGAGGCACTGGTTCATGTTTGTCCCTCACATAGCAACAGCGACAGATGCTACGTGCCATAAAAAAAGACAAGCTGAGCAAAAAAAAGGGACACACACACACAAACAAACCTGTTGCATTGTGTGTAAATGAAGAGTCAGCCTCAATGCTTCCATCTTGACGTAATAAAATGCGCTTCCACACTAAGCAGTGTGATGACTGGCCCGTGGGCAGTTCACAGCCACTTTTAACTCTGCCTTTCACTGCCGGACAGAGAAGCATTCAGTGGGCTCTCCCAAAGCCTCAGATAATACACCACCGGCAGTACTAGGGCAGTAAAACAAGAGGGAGAGCAGGAAGGTAAAACAAAACACACAGCACTGGTGGGGGATCATGTCCTCCACTCGCATCAATAAGATCCAGGTGGCCTGTAAGAAGGGAACCCTGAGGCGATGTTTACTGGCTGTTTACACTGGGAGAATCATTTTTTTACCACTTAGATTTTATTGAGTATTTAACAGGAACAAAGAACACCACAGTGCATCAAAAAACATTTTTGCCCGGCAGCATTGTAACATCTGCATTAGTCATATATGAGAATTAATTTTCAAAATTACTGACGTTGGGGGGGCTTCGTACAGTGCTACATAATTTGGATTTATATTTCCATGCTTAGCAGAGTAAAACAGCAAAGGGAAAGTAAAACCATCTTTCGACAGTACAGGGCAACAGGGAAAATTATCACCAACCACACATCTACACAGACATCCTCTCCATTTTGACCACCAGCAATACATAAGTCAAGCCTAAATCTCAGTCAGAGTCATTCTTCCCATCTGATGGATCTCTTTGATGATTTTGAGCCAGTCCTCTATTGTAGGTGGATCAGTTTGTAAACACTTTCCGAGTTATTGCTTTTCTAGCCCCTACAGTCATTATTTTCAGAGGGTACCTGTCATTTCTTCAGGTATAGATCACCCAAATAATGTGTCATACATGTACATGGAATTTCTCTTCCGAAAATATACTGTATGATTTCCCAAATACAACCCCAAAATAATTGTATTTTTTGGGCAGTTCTAAAAGATGTGGTGGTGGTTAGCCTCATCAACCCATAGTTAATTTATGATGTTTTTAGATTCTCTCTCCATCTCCTTCCATTTGGCCTCATGTCCACTGTCACACCAGAGAACTGTAGTTTTTAATTGGTCTGAAAGGTAATAGTCTCAAAGATTAGGGAGAGACCACCGCCCTCCTTACTTGTAGTTAACGTACTATATCTAATCCTTGGCTTCTTTCTGTTCCAAATAAATCATGAGATTTGCTCGTCCCATTTATGAAATTGACTAACTGGAATTTCAACCGGTAATGGCATAAGCAAAAACAGCAGTCTAGGTAAAATAGACATTTTTACAATGTCAATTCTTGCAGTAAAACTCAACAGGGATGTTAACAAATTAATTATATTCTTTCTAATTTTGTTGTTTACAATTTCATAGTTTTTTATACAAATCATTAGGACAATGTGTTAACCTAACACCCACGTATTTGATTACTTTTTGAGACCAGTCGATGGGGATTCTTTGTTTAAGCTCAAGCAAGGGGATGTAGTTAAAAGTTAATATTTGTGTTTTTTGTATACTGAGTTTATAGCCTGAATATGTGCCAAATAAGTCAAGAAAATCTAAAAGGGTAAAGAGGCAAAAATCTGGGTTATAGATATACAGCAGAACATCATCAGCGTATAAAGCCACTTTCCAGTGTTCCCAGTTATTCATCACAACTCCCTGTATTTTACAGTCCTGTCTTATTGCTTGAGCCAATGATTCTATGTAGAGTGCAAAAAGGGTTGGTGAGAGGGGGCATTCTTGACGAGTGGCTCTTTCTAGTTTTATACAGTCAGTCAGACAACCATTTATCCCACTTGTTGCAGTGAGGACATATTATAAAGTTTTAATACTATTAATTGATTTTTCAGTAAAGCTAAGCCGCTCCAAGACCAAAAACAAATATTCCCAACTAACGCAGTCAAAGGTTTTTTCAGCGTCTAGACGGACTACTGTGGATATAGTTAGGGCAGGGTATCGAGTTCAATACTTTTTGGCACCGACCGAATTGCTTCAATACCGCCGAGTATCAAAAAATGTCTTGTCTTTCGGTACCAAAGTTCGATACCTAAAGGTTCTTGTTAACGCCAATGAGCCAATAAGCATGAAGCATTTTAATATGCCCACATCTAAAAGTGATTGTAATTGGCTGCGGTGATGTAAACACTAGCTCACGCCGGTTACGCACAGAAACGTGGCTCGTGGATGTAAAACACGTGGAGAAAATCTAAAGTGTGGCTTGATGCAACAGCGCGCAATATTTGCGACATAAGATAATTGCTGCCAAGAGTGCCGACATGACAAACCTGGAGAAGTCCTTGACTGTGCGTGACATAAACTTAAGAGCAGAAAGTCGCTCCGTCTTTGCTACAATAAGGCAGAGCCGGTGCAGTCATCGTCTCAGCGCCCTGCTGCCACCGAGCCTGCTTCAACACGCCCACCATACGAGCAGCGTTGGGCA
>JAPMOB010224521.1:4945-52259 GCA_029875015.1 Lepomis gibbosus
CACACACACACACACAAATTCTGTGATGTGTAGTATGAAACTTTTTTTTACTGTTACCAGTAGTAACTACTGATTCTAAAGGAATCAACTGAAATCTTAAGGGTGACAATTTACACTGCGTCTTAAAGATTCAGAGGATGAAGATGAAAATATTTGTCTGGTGCACTTTTCAGACCAACTGTACACTCTCTGTTTTAAAACATTATATTCTCAGACTTGCATTTCAGTAGTTTAGACTTTTGTTTTGCTTCTTTATCTTAATAGAAAACCAAAACTGTTTGACTGTTTCACTACATTTCTTCACAGCTAACTCAAACGCAGCGTTTCAAGTGACCTTATTTATACCCAAAAGCTTTTGAGTGCTGTTTTCCAAAGTATGTATATAGTAGGTTTAATTCAGTTCATGGGGTTTAATGCCCCTTTAGTTCTTTGTGGGATTATGCAGTCAGATTTGCTCCATGTCAAATCCTTCGACTCTAAAGGAATTTGAGATTTTGTGTTTTGAGAACGTTATGCTCTGCATGTGTTTTCACCTGAAAACATGGTTCATTTCGTGTTACAGTTCAGGCATGCCTTTTAACAGGTTGATTCACCAGAAATTGATTCAAGATTGACCATGAAGTCGTAAGTAGTGACAGTGTTCGGACTTGTTGAGAGTCGTCTCTGTGCTTGCTGTGCCGGCACTATTCCCATCAACCATAATGCACCTGCACCACATATATTTTTATTGGTTTGAAATGACTGTACAGCATTTTCAAAGCGAGTAGTGCAGCAGCAGAACAGCCTGCAAACTAAACAAGGGCAATCAAGATGTTGACTTGACCATATGCCAATAGATCAATAAGTAGACATGAAGATAAATGGATACAGATTTGTGCGATATCTGTCATGTATCTTTATTTGTAATGCATAATAGGAGGGTGGATTGTTTACTAAGATTCACTGTGGCACATGTGGGTGTGATAATAAGATGTTGTTTGTACAGGAGTTTTTTGTTTTTTATATAGGGGTGGATATTGTGCATTTAAAAAATATATTTTAAGTTGACTACCTGAAATGGACATTAGTTTAGATTGTTATTGATAAGATTTTCTTGTGATTATACATAACGTTTATGCAAAAGTTTTACTTATCTAACCCTTAAAACAATCATGTTACAGCCATGTCAGATAATTTTGTGTTTTTCAGAGCCCCTCTGATTGTCCCCTTTGCTTCATTTCCCTTTACCCCCTCATTGGCATTGTACTGTTGCACTAGTGTGTGCTGATTTTAAAAGAAAATGCTTCTGATGTAAAGTGGAGCTTGTGGCTGACGGGAGCTCAAACAGTGGAAAGAGGCCCGTAGGTGGAGTAAAAGCAGCCAGTGTTGGTAGATAATCCACATTTCTATTAGCCTACTTAGCACTTTTCTAATAGGGCTCACAGTGTAGCCCGGGAGATGAATGGGATGTCTTGTATTCATTATCACTAAGTTGTGGCAGCCTTATTTTTTTCAAATGCCAATTCCGCAGTTGATCACAGGCAATTCATGCGTTAGGATTCAGAATTGACTTTGAACAAGGTAGTGTGTGGTGATGAGGGGATCATATTTGATTGGGTTTAATCAAACTCTAATGGGAAAGTAATTAATTTTAGAATGGCCTTCTGCACCAGCACTCTGCACTCTTGTCACTCCTGATTCTGCTCCACACCATTTATTTTTCATCATTCAGTGTATGTGTGTATCTACAGTATGTCTATCTCTGACTTTGTCTGTCTGTACAGATGAAACGAATGTTCTAAAATTGTATTCTGCTATAAAAACTATAAACCCATGCAAGTAATCAGTCACAAAAATGACTGGTTCAACCTGCCCCTGAAAACTTTATCACAGCTGCCACTCTCCCTGCAATTAACTCTTGGAGAACAGTTTTACTTTTGGTAATCATTCTTATAACAATATTCATTACAGTATAATTCTGATGTATTCTTCCTTTGAATATGAGAGAAATAATCTTCAGTCATTCCAATACCCTACATGAACAGTAGCCTTAAGGATTTTACCTCAAAGCTGTGGAAATTATTTCCTTGCTCAGAATAGTATACATGTTTACTGGTGAACCACGGCTAATTTGCCTTCATTAAACTACTTGTTCTTTTATGCATAGGGTTCAGTGAAAAAGCACAAGAACACAGCAGTGACAAAACTTGCATGATCATAAAATGCTCTTTTCAGAACAGTGACTAGTGTCCTTTCAGTGAAGTTGTTTTGTCTAGGCAATAGCACAGAGCAGTTTTTGTTCCATGCATGTCCACAAGGTGTTCATGCATGGTTGATAAAGCAAAGGTTATATCAAGCACCAGAAGTGACCTCCAGCATTCATATGCTCTAAATGTAACTCCTTTAGGCTTTATAAAAATTCATGCTGTCAGTGCAAAAACAACAACTCCTAAAAGACGCAACTCCCTGCTTTCTCAGTCTACTCCAAGCCTCTGTAAGGCAAGAAAGACGATACCCATTTGGGGCTCATTGGAGCAAATCAGAATTGTCAGCACTGTGGGTTTTTACCTTTTAAACAGGGAAGATGGATAGATAATCACCGCATGCCATTCTGGGGGGCAATTACACAGCTTTGTGTGAAATTGGAAAACCTGTTCTCTCAGAGCTCTAATGGATGTTCTGGTCATTAGTTATTTGAGAGTCTTCTCTGGCTGTAATCAAACGTGAAACATTGCGTTAAGCGCCCATAAAAGAACAGCTGCCTCTCTAAGTGACCTTCTGTTTAAGAGAACCCAACTGTCAGCCGTGTGGCGTTTTGCGACAATTATTATGTGTGTCGCCATAAAAGCAGCTCTTATTTCCCTTTCTTTTTGCAGCGGTTGCAGCTCATTTTAATGTCTTGCTCTTGATTGTATTTACTTTTCGAGGTCTGTTAGGTGGCTGTATGCTGTCATATCTTACATACAAGGCAGATGCATAGTTGTATCTGCTGTCTCCTAGCATTCTAGTCTCTTGAATCTAGGTGTAATTTTGATCAGCAAAACAAATTACTTAAGCTATTTTGAATCTACAAATTAATATTGTGATGTGTCTGTCCCTCTGCTTCACTCCAGGTGACCATCTATCTAGTCAGCAAGGCCCACCTCCTCTCCCACCAGCCCCGCCACCACACAAGCAGCACCCGTCCATCACGTCCCTGAGTCGCAGCTCACTGGCCAATCAGAGGAGCCCAAGCCCCCCGCCCACAGCCGGCCTGGCGGCCGACTTGCAGAGTACGGCGGAATGTGTCCAGCTGCAGGACAGCTGGGTCCTGGGCAGCAATGTGGCCCTGGAGAGCAGGTGAGTGACCCACAAGGACCTACAACAAAGCTGGGAAATTCAGGTCAGGTGTTATTATGAAGCCATTTTCACTGACTCAGAAAACAGTAAATGAGCGGGGCCACGCTGCTGTTTAAAATATTCATTTTAATTTCAGTTCAGTTTCAGCAACTTTTGAAGACCTATGCTATATCTGAATTTTATACATTTTAATTTTGAAAATCAAGGAAAGAAACGGTAGCTAACTATAACTATATTTTTCTAATTTAATTTATTTATCTATTTAATTTAAAGCTTGTTTGCTTCATTTTGGTTACCCCAAAATCTCCTGGCTTTTTTTTTGAGACTCACAGTCAGGGTTAACAGTGACTCACTCAGTCGTGACTGAACTGGCAGTGTGTCTGTTGTTGACAAACATGAATTATCAGCTTTATATTGAATGCTTGCACTTTTGTGGCTCCACTACACCTTTACACCTGCAATGGTTTCAGGAAAGCACATAAATAAGTATCGCTCATCTAGGCAGAATGAAGTTTAGTATTAGATTGTATGAACCTGTTAAACATTTCTTGCTTTCTGGTGGGAGCTCAGTTTATAATAGCTGGTAACCTAAATCCTCCCCAAGACAACTGGCAATAACCGGTGCTGTGGAACACACAGGGAATTGGCATTGACTAAACGGCAAAGGGAAAAATGAACAAAGTAAACAATAATTCTAAACTGATTTTATTAATGTTTTTAGTGCTACTCCAACATGAGTGGATAATAAAATGATAATTCACTCCACGATTTAAGTTTGACTGATTTTCAGGCCTATTTTAAGGACTACACCTCATCAGGATAAATTATCACACCACAAACCACATGCTTGCACAGATTAAAAAATATTGTTATTGTTTCTCCTCTTTTGAGAATAATTTTGTCAAGTGTTAATATGTTTTTTGCTTTTTATATGCACCTGCGATTGAGGGCTGATTACTAAATTAGACAGACCTACGCTCAGAAGGACGATGCATGATTAAAGGGAACTATGTGGATATCAGAGAGCTTGCCAGTTAAAATCAAAGAGGCTATAACTTAACAAGGAACTTGGTAAGCAGATTGTGTGTTATATCAAAATTTGCTGTGCAAGATACTACTTTGTCATAAGAGCCTTTGCCAAGTTTTCCTCCTGAAACATCAGTTACATCTCTTTTAATCAGTGAGCTCAAAATATCCTGGCTAATGAAGTGTGGTACATTGCGCTCTGACTCAGAAATGGCCTCGAGTAGATGATTGCATTCTAGCCTGATATTTCCCTGGCAGAGCGTACCCTTTCCGAGGCTTAGATGAATGTAAACTTTGAATTTCTTCTGTGGCAGCATGGAGTAACAACCTCTTATGATCTGACTGAATCTATTGAGATATGTGGCGACAGTTTCACTTTCTGGGGAAGATGCAGTGATTGAATACTAACCGCGCACTGACCTTGAGCTGTCTTAGCCGTATCGACTAAACAATATGTGCACACCTATCATCAGATGAGGCATAAATCACTATCACCACAGTGGACTCTAAATCAAGTGCTTGTCAGTGGGTGGGAACAGAGGGCTGCTGCGAACCATCGGGGCCAAAAGGGAAGACCTGGTTCACCACATAATTGCAGATGTCAAGAAAACCACCAGGTTGGGAAATGTAAACAGAAGCTCCAGAAAGTATTTATTAGGCTGCCTTCAGGGGGTTTTGGGCCGGCAAAATCCTGGCACAGCACATATGTAGTTGGCCTCAGGTACCGGGAGGTGAATTTCTTCTTCAACTTCTGTAGTAGATGTGATCACATGTGCAGTAAATTATTCAGTACAAGGCAGTTGATTTAAAAAATATATCACAATGTCAAATATATATCACAATGTTATGATCTTCTTAAACATATTTCCTGTGACATGACCTCTTTGAAAATAAAGTGCTCATTTGACAGCATTACCTACATTTACAGCAATTATCAGTAATTATTACGTTTGTGTAACCTTTCAAATCACAAGTTTGCTAATTTGACTTAATACCAACTAGCTTTCACTGTGAATAGCTTTCAGTGTTATTTTTAAATGAGTGAAGTGCTGCTCTCAGTAACCACTACTGTAACTAATGCTCATTATTAAATGGTGAGTGAATGAAGTCACTGCTCTCACTGTGATCATAATGTCAAAGCTGTGTTGAAGACACCAAGTTTGATTTTGGCTCATATACTCCCGCAGTTTAAGAAGATTAAATACATGTATATCAGACCTTCTTTTACAGGTCTTTATTTTTTACTTAAATGAAACAAACATCAATCGGTATTGCAACTTGGACCCGGCTACAGTGTATATTGTGGGGGTAAACATAAATACTGTGTATGACAAAAATAATACTTAGTCCATCCTTACATACAAAAAATCCAGCAATTCTGAAGAACATTTTTAAGTTGTCTCTAATGAACTGAAACACAAACTTAGTAACACAATGACATACACAGGATTGGGAGCAGTCCTGATCCCATGACAAGCAATGAATCAGAATAATTAAATTTTTAATTATCTGAAATTATTCTACTTCAGCTTTTGTTCTGCTATTATATATGCAGGCTAAGACCACTCCATTTAAAGGGCTCAATAGTGCAGAGGAGACATTCAGATGTTTAAAGTGTATGGAGTACTTTTAATAAACTCCTCAGGTTTCCCAGTACTAACCACGCAGCTTCACTGAAATTGATTTGTGTGATATTTTCAATTAGAGATATTCCACTGAATGTCATTACAAAATGAATTGCCATGTCCCTTAAGAGACCGATTCACATATACGGTAATTATTCTAGAGCAGTACATAATCCTTTGTTTAAAATAGACTTTACCAGTATGTGTGAAATTTGTATTTTTGACACCTTTATGTTGCTCTGTTAATGCTCCACTAGATAAGATACAGGTAGATGTCTTCTCTTACATATGTATGTCATTTGTATCCCACTTCAGCTGTTTTTTTACACTTACATTCAATGAGATTCAGCTTGAACTGTCCTTATGACATTCCAGAATGAATCTTTTTCAGGCTTGCCCAGCCACACGTTACAGTTATAAATGTACTGTCAATCCCCATTGGATTCATGTGTCAAGTGAGTCCTTTGGTGAAATGAAATTATGTCTCAGCTCTAAAAATCATCATGTGGTACAGTGTCCCACAGACAGTACATTTTCCTGATGGAATTTTCCTTTGGGGGGCGAAAAAGAATAGCAGAGGTAATCCAAATAGGATTTGGTTTGTGTACGGTTTGTGTGTAGTTGTTTGTGTGGGATGCACATGTAAATCATGAGTCAGAGACATGCTTCACACCAGAGGAGGAAAATTGAACTTTTTTTGTACACCAGCCACACAGTCAGGATTGCACCAGTACTGATTAGTCATGTGTAAGATACCAGCCAACTAGCCTTTTGGAATAGAAATGAGCTTACAGTGATGGTTGGTTACCTGCCAAAGTGGAATGTGGTGTAGACAAAGTGGTAATACTCAAGACGTATTTTTTTTTCTTTTTCTCGTGTGTTTTCCTTTTTATTTATTTTGCCAACATATTTAATGCCAAGCACATTTCTGTGTTGTTTCCAGAGTTCTGCAATATTTTTATTTTAGGCTACTGTATAAACCACTGCTGCTGGAAACATGAAGTACATCTGCTTCAGATTACTTTTACTAGCACATGTAAAAGCTTTCATGAACAAAGGATGACTAGTGAAGAGTAATTTGAATAGGCAATCATATAAAAAGTCATTACACAAGAGAAATTTGACCTGCAATTGCTAAAATACATCAGCAATTGGCTTTCAGTGAAACATGTCCACACCCCAGTTGTCCCTCAAGATTAAGACACAGAGTAACTCTCTCGGGCCTAGAGTTACATCCAAAAACGATCTCAAATTTGTGTAAGTAAGAGCTGAGGACCTCTTATGCCAAACCTTATCAAAGTCCTTAAATATAATAAATTCCACGTGCAAACAATCTGAGTACTCTGAGTGAGCGACTCAAGATGGCACCACGCTGATCTCCATGGGCTGAATGGCAAAAAAAAAAGCTCTCCTGAAATACCATCACACTGGTGCAGAGCTAGCTGTACCAGAATAGCACCTGCTAGCAGGCCCCCTGATGAGAGGGCAGGTGGTGATCTGGGGGAGACCGACGGCGACGGCAGGAAGTGTGAAAACGATGGCCCGCCACATCTGTAGCCTTTTTTTTTTTTGGTCATGGATTAAAGCGCCCTGATTATTCCAGCTCTCACCTTGAAATGCTAATGCTAACACAGAACAGCGGCTAATAGACAGATTACATATTCTGAGGGCTTCGATTTGCATTGTTTCTAGTGTGCTCTCTCACCCGTTCAGCTGGAGCTTAGTCGTAGACAAATCCACCCACTCACTGTTTAGTCTTTTGTCCTCTGTGAGGATGTTTTCAAATGTCATCCTGATGACAAGCAATGTTGTGAGAGCAGAGGAGACCAGGCTGGCTGCTGCTTTTGTGTTACAGGCTTCTCAATGGGGCAGACAGGCGTGCACACAAACGCACTGCGATCACACTGACACACAGCCATTCATATGCTCTCTTCCCGTCTCAGTCTCACACTCTCTTGATTGTCTTCTCTCTCTCTCTCTCTCTCTCTCTCTCTCTCTCACACAACATTGCTATCACTAGGGCTGGCTGGATTAGCATAGTAATGTGTCTTGTTGCATCACACTGGCTGTAATCAATTTACAGCCGGTCATCCAGTGTGTATAGCTGCAGACATTTACACTGGTCCGCTGTTTGTTAATCATGTCCAACAGCATTTCCTCTTAAGACCCCTTCAGTCTGCTCTTTAGAAAAAAAAGAAAAAAAATGGCAGACATGAAAAACATCAGCACCAGAATTACTTTAAACGCAGAGTGCAAAAAAATGTCCAGTGCAGGGATTTGTCTCGGTGATGCTGGTATACACAGATTCTGACAACTATCAGTTTTACTGTCTTGTAAAAAGCGATATAAAGGACTGAAATATCGCTGACTTTCTAGTTTTAAACCACCCACGGTGTGCCATATGTTTCTTGTAATTATATGTTTATTCAGATTGTTCAGTCAGTTACACATGTTTTAATTTAGATATTAAATAATACTCTCTCTATCAGTTTTCAGTGTTATCATAGGCTCTGTGGCACTGTACAGATGTGCCTTTGGGGTTTTAGTTCAGGTGTCTTTGACTTGGAGGCCATGAGAACATTATGTACTCATATCTTTACATAAATAAAAGCCCAGGTAGATGTAAAACTTTCATTTACAGGCAAAATTGCCTCCACATCATCTCTGCAACTTGCAGTCACCTCCCCACAAACACACATACATGAACTCCCACGTCCCTTTCTGTCTACCTCATCAGCTTGCATCCACTTACACTTAACTCCCCAGATAGCGGTGTGTATTTGCCTGTCTGACTACACGTCTGCCGCCTCCAACGTTGTGCAAGTTTTGACCTCAATTCATACCCAACTGCATATTACAGATTCTGCCGCAGCTACAGTGCAGATTGTTCCAGATTGAAGAATCTGAACTTCTCCAGGTTGCGGACGACCGGGGCATTGTCATTCCAGCAGTGACACACTGTAACCTTTAAAAGGAATCCCTTTCTGTCCATGACTGCACATGTCAATCGGGGCATCGAGGAGCCAGACAATCCAAATCTGACATTTGTTCTTTTTAGTCAAGAATTGATCAGAGCAGGTTCTAGACCAGATATAACCTCATAGGAGATAGGAGATAGCTGAAATATCAGCAACATGGTGGAAATATGAGCAACGCATTATGGTGTAGGTTTATGATGTGTCATTTGTAAAGCAACTCTGTTAGATACCTGATTAACTTCATAAGTATGCTTTTGGACCACTAAGAGTTGAAAGCCCTCATAAACAACATTTAGTCCAACTAAAAGAATATTATAGTTAATTAAATAGTTTTCATTAACTGTAATACAGCTTCCCTAGCTTTTTGACTCACTGTTCCTATCAGATAATCAGGGAAATTCTGTGTCACTACATGGATTTTCAGTCCTTAATTGCTGAGCTTCAGATTATGCACCCAATTAGCTGTTCTCTGGCTCTTTTAGTACAAATTCACTGTCAGGATTTAAAAAGCCTTTACAAAACTTACATGGAAACTTCACAGATGCCGCACAAATAATTGATGAGCAAACACTGCTTTATCAGTTTATCGGTGTATTTAAATGAGCAGTTACCATGGTAACTTGCTCCTCCTGAGATCTATAGAACACATTAAAGACTAAAACGTTGTGTCTTTTAGCAGAAAGTGGAGGATGGGCTGTGCTTTCACTGGACCTTACTCTCTGAAATTAAACTCTTTCCTGATGTTTGTTTAAAGTGGCATTTATATAACTATTTTCACTTTTATTTTTTATATTATATATGTTGCAATTGTTTACTGCTGCCTTGGCAATATTTTGTTGCTAGATTACTTTATAAATTATTGTTTTTAGTGGATGTTTTAAACCACTTGACCTCACATCTTATACAGGAAAGTATTTTTAACTTTTAATTTGGTAACAGCAGATCACAGGAGAGTAAACCTTAACGAGCAAGTGAATTTGTTGCACTTATCCCACTTTATTTACCCTATGTTGAGGTGCTCTTCAGCAAGACACTCAACCCAAAAATATTCTAATTGAAAAGATGATATTGTGATGGTGCTGGCCAGGTTCTCTCCGTTTTTAAGGATAGTTCATGGAGAGTGACTCTCAAAATAAATAAAAAGGGTTGTGTTGAACTAGTTTATTTCAGTTTTTTATTGTTGTTTTTAATTAGTCATGTTTTACTGTCATGCATATGCTCAACTCCTAAAGTAATCCTGGTGAATAATTCAAGACTTTGTGATGGCAATTCGAGTTTTCAAAAAAGCAGCTCAGGCAAATACTTGTCTTTCTGTGAGTTTTATTCAAGTCTTCTGCAGAAGGACTCACAGGAACACACATATGCCATGTACATGTATGCTCAAATGATTGAGGAGAGCTCCGTGAGCCTGTTATTTATCCAGCTTTAGGTTCAATCATTTTATCCCACAGAGACATGTTGTCCCTGAAGTCTGGATAACACAGAGAACAGAGATATTTTGACTGTTACGTTTACACAGATTCAGTGCCACATCACAGATGAGTCTCCGTGAGTCCAGGTTTACATGCAATATGTTTGGAATTTCCATCACAACTATTAGAGTTATCTACTATGTGAAAACAAGAGTTCTTAATCAACAAAATAGAAAGGCAATTTGTTTAAAAATGAACATATTCCACAGATCAGGATGGGATGCATTTGCAATGCATGGTCAATCTGTCCAATTTCCCTGGCCATCCCTATAAGCCTGAAGGCATTTAGGTATTAATCTCTAAGTAGTGGCAAGAGTGGCAACAAGGCTTAATTCATTTACTTAAGAGCTTTTCATGTGGGGTTTAAAAGTTAATAGGACGATCACTCCGTAGTGCATTTGATTAAACCCTCTTAATTACCCCAGGTATAATGGGCTATTAGCAAAGGCCCAGTTGTAAAAGGGCAAGTGGGAGATGATTGTTTTTATGAGGTACTTTTTGTTCACCTTTTCCAATGTCACGATACTGAATATTAGAAAATAACCCAGTTCCTCTTACAGTGTGATACACATGGGAGTTAATGGTATTGTAGGGTGTCTGTGTCTCAGTCATCCAGGTCATAGTTACCCAAGGAGGGTTGAAACAAGGGCAACTGAACTTGAAGATGCGTGAAGAGGTTTCGCCTCTCATCTAAGAGGCTTCTACAGTTGTAGGGTGTTCTATTACAGGCTGTTGAGGGCAGATTGGGGACAGGAACAAATTGGGGTCTTTTATCCAACTAAATAACATTTTGACAAAGATGGACACATACAGTGAGCCGTTGTAGAGATCAAGCCTTTGACTTTTGGGATGCTGTATTGAACCTTTTTCCTAATTGTTTTTGTTTTCTTCACTACAGGCATTTTCTTTTTAAAACGGGCACAGGAACGACACCTTTCTTTGGTGCAGCAGCCCCTGGTTACACCATGGCAACAGGGACAGTTTACTCCACACCGGCTCGCCCTTTACCCAGAAACAGCCTGTCCAGAGGGGCTTTCAAGTTCAAGAAGTCACCTAAACATTGCTCCTGGAAGTGCACCGCCCTGATTGCTGTGGGGATAGCCGTGGTTCTGTCCATCATTCTCTGCTACTGCATAGGTAAGGTTGAGATCAGACTGTATGAGTGTCGGAGTTTGACAGATTTTGAAATCTAGTTGAATCACATACATAAGAATAATTATCACTGATTATGTGCTCTGAAATCACAGACAAATTACATCATTAGATTAAACAGTGCATGACAGATTATGGGATTAAGATTATTATTAAGATTATCATATTAATTAGAGCTATACACCAGCTAGTTTAGTCTCTTTTAAATAAACACATGTAAAGAGTCAGACTTATATTAAGTAACAAAAATTAGGATGTGAGGCTTGACTCAGATTTAACTAATTTAAAACTTGAAACCCTGAGGTCTTGACTTGACACTTCATGATTTGAGACTTCAACAAAACCCTGTAACAATAAAAAATAAACAAGACAACAACAGCCAGTCCTTGCATATTTAGTTAGTAGACCTATGCGTAGCTGGGACCCAGTCCCAGCAATGGAAAAAACTTAATTCAAACAATAAACTCAATTAAAACTCAATACAAAAATAAACAAGAAGACAGACTTTGCATATTTAGTTATTAGACCTGTGCACTGAAGGGACTCGGTCCCAGCAATGGAAAAAAACTCAATCAAAACACCTTTGAAAAGAAAATGTCAAAACCACAAACCATGCCATTTTAATGGTCATCATTCAAACCAAAGTGTTTAATCTTGAATTGCAATTTGTTTATTAAAAGTTATGATTTGATGACGTGGGCTTGCTGTCACGTAGTTAAAACCCCAAATCACTTTATGACTGCTCACATCTCTCTTTCTGTCTCAATTATAGACGCACTCTTACTGTCTCGCTTTTACCTACGCATTCTCTCCAACTCTTACAGTTCTCTACAGTTGACAACACTTGAGCCTTATCAGTTCATGCCACACTCCTACTAGCCTTTTGAAATACATCTGTCCTTCAAACTTGCAGGCTACACCAGCTCCACTGTAACAATTAAAAAAGTCCTCTCTTTACCTCCTCACTTTGGTCCACTTAGAAAGTTCAGTCCCTGATTGTGTCTGGAAAGAGTTCAGGAGGTGAAAATTATCCGTAAACGGCTCACATTACCAGATATTTTAGGCTGAACATTGACTGAGGGCTTAGACCAGAACTTTCCCCTTGATTCTCTGGAGCAGCAGTACAGGGAAAATATATATACCTGAGCCTGGCATGAGGATATTTACCTATCCTACACATGACTCTTTGTTTAGAGCTGATGCAAGTTAAGACTATTAGATGCTGACATTATGGACTATTTACATCTTCAAACTGCTTTTGGAACAAAACCATCTAGCCAGATTAAATTATCAATACATCAAGGCTCTGGCCCAAATATTGCCACTTAATACTATGTTATTGTCAGATGTGGAGGTACAGCACTAGCTGTCACCCCTGTATGTGAAAACCAGTAGTTTTTGTGCCAGAAGCTATTTGTTTCTTTCAGTTCTAGGGAGAGAAAACATGACTCTATTATCTTTGGTGCCATTAGACAATCTTTAGACATGTCATTCGGTCAAACGGAACCAATGATAGACAAGCTGCCTAGTGTGATGAAGCCGACATGCCGCTTAATCTGTATGAAATTTCATCTCTGCCAGGAGTATTTCTATTTCACTGCCTTTTCCTTTTTGCAGAAATTGCAGATGTCCTGATATGATTCAGTAGTGTATGTCTGACTAAGCTCTCAGTCAGATAGGCAGACATGGCCCCAGTACAGTTTCCATCAAGACATTCCTGTCTGTTTCTTTTGACAGAGGGCGGTGCATCATCCCCGCACTTCTGATCCCCAGTTCACAGAACGACAGCCAATTTATGACCTTAGGGGTTTCTTTTAAAACACAGGCAGGGAGGTTCAAATGGCCAGCACAGATGGCAACATCAAAATGAAACACAAGTTGAGGAGCTGAACTCTTAAAACAAAGGAAGCGGTCCCAAACACTTGAACTTTAAGGAAGACCTTGGTTCTCATAGTCTTTGTTGTGCTAGAACCAGAACTGGCTCATTCTGTCAAACAGGAAATGCTTTTATCTCGGTCAGGAAGATAAACCGATGCTCATCCTCTCCCCCTCCTTTAGGCAGTATTTCCTATGAGAAGGCTTTCGAAGATTTTTTTTATTTAAAAAAAAATTTGTGTCAAAGCTGACTTCTTGCTAACCTTTAGAATCTTGACCACAGCAATAAACCTGTTACAGATTCATCTCTCCTCATGCCCTCCCTTGTCATCCAAGCCCTTAATCTTTACACTGTGCCTTTCTCCCTGAGCGGATATATAAGTATTCATCCAGCTTGGAGGCAGGGAAAATGTGACACAGTTGTATAAGGAGAAATATGGGGTTGTTGGGAAGATCCTATAACCAGTGTTTTATTGGTGAAGAGAGAGGGGAGTGCTCTCTTGGAGGAGAGGTCATAAATGCGCCATATTATTATCAATATTCACAGTCCCTTTATTGACTGAACTGTTTTGTTACATGTTGTTGTTCATGATATCGTATCATAAAATTAGTATAGATATATACATACTTTTTATAACTTAGCTGCTCCTCTGTGTGTAAGAATCAGTTGCTATTTTTATTTGTTCTTGTACTGAAGACAGATCTGCTCAGTTTACACAAGGAACACGTCAATTGTTCAGCTCACTCACAGTTGTAGCAGACTGGATTCATTTATAACATTTTCATCCCAACAATCACCAACTTCTTTAATTGCAGACCTGTCTGATGTTTGGGAAATGCATTTTTGGCCTGATCCCAGAGTGTGTGCCTTGTGCTTCAGCTTTTGGTGTGCGTGTGTGTGAGTTAAACAGATGCAGCCCTTTTGCCACTTGCCTCAGGTGTCTGAGAGTGTTTCCACCACTTCCTCTCTTTCATCCGCCGCCAATTCACCTGCCAGGTGCAATGACTCAAATAGCTACAATGTGCACTCATACTTTAATACTTTTCCAGAGTCAGTTCGCACAGTCCCATTAGTACAAAGACAAATTCAGGCACAACTGCATCTGTTATATGTTTAAAATCGGACTGCGTTTAAAATTAACTGTACCATATTGCAAAATGTTTGTTCTGTTATGTAGCTCAGGTTAAGACTAACACCTTGTGCTATTTTAGAAACAAATAGTTCAGATAAAATGTTTTATTAAAAGGATTTGAAGTATAGCCTGCTCATAAATTGGACCCTGGCTAACCGACAACAGCAGGTCCTGTAATTCAAATGAGGCAAACCTGCTGAGGTGAGGCTTTCCAGTTCCAGTTCTGCAAACTAGCCTGATTGGAAGGATTTCAACAATTGTTGAGATAGAGGGAGGCCAATCAGGACCGAGTCCAGCTTTGATGCTCTGATTGAATGTAGAAACACCATGTGGATTTTTGGAAATGCACTTTAAATTGAACTGCTCAAACAAAACCTAATGCAACAATGTCCTCGCTGAACACATTAGATCAAAATGTTTATAAGGAGAAGATGAAATACTTCTGATGTCTGACATTTGCTTTTTAATATATAAAGAATATATTAATTAAAAGTGTATTTAAATGAATCATTAATTATTTTGTGCTATCAGTCGCTTTGTAAAAGTGCACCTCACATATTTAGAAATTAGGAAGAAACTAATTCCCTTAAACCTTGTACCACAAATTTTATATTTTGTGGTAAAGGAGAACATAAATGTGGAGTTGTGTTTTTAATGAAGGCAGGTTGATTAAAGTGATGAGTCTAATAAAATGATTGACATAGGTACTTTTGTTTTTAAAAAGCCTTACTGGTTATCAGAAGAGAGTGGATGATACAGGTGGCTCCACTCATGAGTGAGGAGTACTGTGTTGGGGGAAAAAAAGACTGCTTCTGATACTAATCTGATGCTAATAAGAAATTCCATAAATCCTACAGAGACATTAAGCTGGCTTCAATTGCCACAGGACCAAAAAACAAACCCTGTCTTGGTCGATTTTGTGTTGGAGATGTTGTCATTCCATTTGAGGTTGTTGCAGACACTATCCCAGAAAACAGGAACATCTTAGCCATGCTCTGAGCTATGCGGCTTATTTTTGAGGAGTCCCCTGGGGACGTTTCTGGGGAGATGTGCAGGCAGGTTCCAGCATAAAACAATGTTTATCTCAATAATTTTGAGGCTGTTGAGCTCCAAGTTGTTGTTGGCACACCGTGACTCCAGATGGGCCACCTCTCTCTCTGGTAAATGGACTAATTATTCTTGGAGACGATGGCCATCAGAAGGGCGTCCTTTACATATTTTAACAGAAAACACCCAAGAAGTTGTAAACTTATTTATTGTTTTAATGCCTTAGATGCTTGCTTAGCTGAATAATATTATTCATTTTTTCATGTAAGGAAAAAACATAACATTCACCTATTCACAGCATAATTACCACTGTGTTTCCCAGGTAACAAGACCACCAAGACTCATGTGAACAAGATGGGGAATTTGCTGTGAGAGCAGCCAGGAGGATTTTCTGGGGCTCATGTTGCATTTTCCAGTGCAGAAGTGTTTGTGCTTCTGTACACTAAATACCATGTGGATGCCAGGGCTCAAACAAACATGTAAACTTACAAATTCCACCTCCGATTCATTGTCAGTGGAGGTGTTCCACGGGGCAAATTTGACTTCAGTGATAAGAGGCTTTTTCAGCTTCTTGCTCAGGAAGCGTATTGCACATGGCCCATAAATATTAAGTGTAGCAGGAATAACTTATGCAAATTCATAATCGAGGGCTATTCTCCTCAAAGCAATTTGTTGATGAGGTAAGTGGGGATTCAGGCCCTAGTGCACTAAGAGCAGTGAAGAGGGGAACGCTCTTGGTGGTTCTGTGGTGTGTCTGATACACAAGAACCCACTGCCACACAGTTTTTTTGGAGAAAATAATATTATAAAGATATTATAAAGTAAAGTAATATTATTACTTTTTAAGGAGTAATAAATAACTAGTAATATATTACAATTCTAGAGTAACTTGCCCAACACTGTCCAGCAGCAGCATGATGTTGCTTGAAACGATTCCTTTTTGGATGGCAAGCTAGCCAAAAAGGAACAGCAAATGACGCAAAAGCACTTACAACGTTGCCGATGTCCAAGTATCTACTTATTTTGCTAAAATCAATTTGAGATTTATAGCTATTGGCTAAACATCTGTCTGCGAAACCTCTGGCTTTGCTAACACAGCCAAACATCAAGCAAGCACAACAACACAAGACATAAGATTTACTCCTGTCCGGTCTCTTGCTCAGTCAGTCACTCTCTCGTTTTCTCTTCCTGCTTCCTCCGACTTCTTCTTCGGTCTGTTCGCAGCCTCTACCATGCTTTCCATACTAAGAATATTGAGTTAGTTTCTGTCAAAGAACCTTGTACATTCTATACTTTATTCATCTTCTTATGGTTTGCTTGCCAAAGAGTTTTATTGGTCTTAGGGTTGGGAGATGTCTAAATTTCCCAAAAATTTCCAAAGGATGATGTCTACAATGAAACATCGGGATGGATGATGTCATCGGGTGCACAGGCGTGCGCGGAGGTGCCAGCAGTCGTCAGCATGTGTTCTGGCACAGGCTTCACTTGTAAAAAAAAATTGGAAGACTATTGAAACTTACATTACAAGTCATGGTGGATATTTTACGCACGGATCAGGTAAAGGAACAGTGAACACAGTGCACACTGGTGGTTTCAGTGGTTTGATAGGCTGGGAGGAGGGGGAGCAAGCCGGGGTGTTTACCTGAGGTGTACATGTGTGTGAGTGTGTCAGAGTGTGTGGAGCAGAGAATTCTGAGGCAGGTGCAAAGCATACTTAAAAAACAATAATAAGAATGTTCGTGGTCATTAAAAGCTGCTTTCACAGGGTGGTATAATGTGAACATTTGAGATTTTTTTTTTGCTGAGAGAGAGTGGGTTTTACAATCTTGATGCCGGCTCAACGTCCTGATGTCTGTCTGTCATGATGTATGGCATTGTGTATCGGCCCAACCCTAGTTCATCTGTTGTGGTGCCGTAAAACATTACTCACAACAGAAATCCTGCCAGGGATTTAAATATTACATATATAAGCTGTTATTTTAAGATAAAATACTACATAATGTACCTTGTTTTAAACACTAGCATGTTAGCGTTGTCACTATGAGCATGTTAGCATGTTGATCTTTATCAGCCTCAGAGATGTGCTAGCTTGGCTGTAAAGTCTTACTTTTTTCAGGCAGATGGTGTTTCAGTTTAGGTTAATGCTCTGTCTTCAGCTGATCTATGCAATTTGGGACCCAGTTCAGTCCACAGTGTTTATTCTACAGATTCTACAGATTTTCCTCAGTTTAAAGCCATTGACATATTAGTCTAAGAAATTAAAATATTTACACAGTAAGCAGTTTGAAGAAGTCGGTATTTAAAAGTTCCAGATTGTGTCTATGTCTGTCTGTATTGCCCATGATTTTGTACATCGGTACTCGGAATAATCTGCATCTGGTTGAAGATGTTGAAATATTTAGAACATTACAAAGCCACTCTATCAATAACAACACCTTATTGATGTAGCAAATATGAGAAGCAAAACCAGAACAAAAGTGCACAGATCTTGCAGGTTTTTCACATTGGGAGGCACTGTCAGACCTGTCCATTCAGAGTGTTTAGAAAAGTCAGACTTGTCAAAAATATTGATGGACCAGTCAGCATTCATTTCTGTTGCTGGTGATGTTGGTGGTTTGTTCCACTGGAAACTGAAATGGATTCTGACGCGGAGGGTGATGCTGGCTGTACTGAGTAGCCAAACATTATCACTCAATGTTAAATCTGCATTATTGGATTGGAATTCAAGGCTATGGAGCACCTGTTTATTTGATCTACCAAGGACAGTGCTTTGTATATCTTCACTAAACTGATGCCAAGTATATTCACCACCATGCTTTAAAGAAACCACATGCACTGTTTCTTAACAAAGCACGATTGATACACTGTCCATACTAGTTTTCCTTCTCTCTTTTGGTCTCCCTTACATTTGATATTCTCTCTGGCCCCACACTCACCTCTCAAGTTATTTGCTGCAGTCGATATCCATCTTCCCAGCAAGCGACGGGTGTTGGAGAAAAGTTCCTCTCGCAGATCAAATGGTCGGAAATCAAGATGCTTCCTCAGCATGTTCCCTGGATGGTGACTTTGAAGGAGATTGGCCCTCTCGCTGTGCACACAGAAGCACCTCAGTTTCCCAAAACAACAAGAACACAGTTTGATTGTGTCCAATACTGTGACAATAAAGCAGGTTGGCTGAAAGAAAGCCAAACACAGTTTAGTTATGTAAGAGAACTTGAGGAGTGTTGCAGCATCTTACACTCTACCTCCTCATGCTGTGACTGTCTAGCTCAATAAACTGTCTTACACTTTCTTGAAAGTCTTTCTGTCTTTTCCTCTTTCTTACTCTTTCACACACATGTTACTGCATTCCCGTGTTCTTCCTACTTTGTATTAGACTTGGTGAGTTTTTTGTGTCAAAATAGCTGTTTGTGTGTACACACTAGAACGTTAATGAACAACACTCCCCCACTGAAACATGCTAGAGCAACAGGGTTCTTAAGTATTGATTGAAATGACATTGTCTGGCCTTTATTGGTGCTGTGTTTACACAAAAGCCACCCATGGCAGAGTAGCCTCAAAAAACAAAACGTAAACTGAAATGTTGGAAGTTAAACTGTTTGTTTTTTTATGCCTGCACTGGATCCATCCATTATGCTCTCCCACAGGTCTTTTGTGCTCAAGTGGCTTGATTGTATTTGCTTATTTGTTTATCAATTTCTACAAGCCCACGCAGCTTTTTTGTGTATTTCACAGCAATGCACCTTTTCGGCCTCAACTGGCAGCTCCAAGAGTTGGACAATCAGCCGGCTGTTGAAAACGGAGGAGTTGGGAAGACAGGGCCCACTCAGTCGAGCATACTGACAGCTCTGGCTGCTGACGGTGAGGAAATGACTGACATCTGAATAAACCACTTTTTAACATTCAAATAAGACTTACAGTATTAATTACAAGATTAATCCTTTTTATTATTTTGTTGGCTCCCCAGTATCTTAGAAATGTTTTGGTCATGGTTATTGGCATTGCTTTTTTAAAAATATATTGTGCTATCAGGGTTAAGTTTTTCTTTTCAGAAATGAAAATAATAAACTTAACACATTGATGGCTTGGCAAAAACAGGGTGTTGACCAGTTGTCTGACAACCTTGGATGAAGAAAATGTGCAAATAAGCTCAACTTGTCAGAAATTAAGAAATTAAGGCTGCCTGTAATGCATGCTTTTTAAAATGATATGCTATTTTTGAAAGGTTAAAGGCTATTTTAAAGCACTAAAATTATAATTAATTATTATAAATCAAGTGACAGTTCAAATGATGTTTAAGAAAGACAAATTACAACAGCAAAGCATTTGGCCTCATGAATGACAGAGTGAAATGTTTGGTGCTCGATGCCCAGTCAGCCTGTAGAATTTATAGAGATCTTTCATCTTCTGAATATTAATTGACTGATTCCAGACAGCTTTGTACTGCCTAATCATAATCTTGGACTATTGTGTATTCAACAACAAGCATGCAGGCGATCTCAGCTCACCTTACAGCAAAAGCCACCAAATTAATCTTTAAGCACACTGAGGTATTTAAAATGCACGGCCACGAAAGCATTAATTGAGTTGAGTAGGCCAGGCAAAAGCTCAATTGTTTAAACTCAGCTAGATTTAAATCCTCATAAGCACTGCTAATTAAGATAGCATGAGGCAGGTTTTGGACTGTTTAAAGGCAATCAATAGCCGGCTATTATTCTCCCCAGAGGTAAACTTGGCTTCCAGTCTTCACTTTGACTGAAGCTAAAGTGACAGGCAATGGCCTCATTACACACACAACACAGGGATGCAAATAATGGAGGTCTGGAGCAAACAGGTACACTCACAGCTACAGTACACACAGGTCCACACTCAAACACATCTTGCGAAATGCAGGTGCAAAGGTTGAGTTGTTATTATGTTGCAGGACAACTCTGCATCACCTGCCTGGCAGGTCATTGCCACACTAAATTGTAAAGAGCACAGCTGTATTCCTTCTGTATTAGAGCCAGACAGCAAAGACTTGAAAATGCTTTACAGATTTGTCTTAATAGTGAAATCTGTTCTTATAATGGCACCTTGCAGACAGTTTTTCATGTTAGCATTAATCTGGCCATCTCTCCATCTTTGGCACTGTAAGGACACAGTTTAAGGACATCATTCGCAAAATTGTTTTGATTTGCTGTTATTGCTTTGCAAGGTAATGCTCAGTATATCTGACAGATTCCATTTAGACCTTATCTGAGATGAAGCCTTACTCTATGAGTCACCAGGGCCAGAGAAAAGATGGGACATACATCCCGTTGGACTCTTATAAAAAGCCAATTATATCTGGCAAATTTTTTTAGGTGAGCAGTGCATCATGGACCACAGGGAGCCATTACTTTTAATCATGTCTTGCTTGGTCACTGCTCATTTGGAAAAGATATGACCATCTTATTGCTAAGTATCTGCTTAAATAAGATCACACTGGAAAGCAAAAGATAGAATGCGGCAATTTCTGAAATCCAGACATCAAAGACACAAAAACCAAGATTGTAGTTTAGATGTGCGTGACAGTTTCAGCTGATGGCACGAAAGGCGTTGTGATGACCAGTTTATACTAAGTCTCCTTACCCATGCTGTTTTGATTCTTGAATACCTTACATAATCTAGTTGGGGATGTGTTTCTGTCTTCTAGGAAGGACAAGCGTCCTTCATCAGGAGAACAACTCCATTGATACTGGACAGGTCGACGTAGGGAAGAGAGTTGGTCAGAGTGTCCCACCAGGGATGTTCTGGCGTTCTCAACTAAGCATGGAGCAACCACGCTTCCTGAAGTTCAACATCTCTGTACAGAAGAATGCACTGATTGGAGTCTATGGACGGAAAGGTCTTGCACCATCTCACACTCAGGTAAAGCCTTTATAAAAATGTGTTTAAATCAGGTTTATACCTTTTTAGATTAAAGACACTATGAAAATGACACTTTATCACTCAATGCAATAAAAAGCATTAATCTTTTTTAAAGGGACTATATGTAAGTTCTTCAATGAAATTAATAAAATTTTCATTCAGTGCTGAAGTCCATCAGACCAAACTGGTGCATATGTGTTTATAAGAGTAAGAACAAAGTGAGCATTAGTAAATGTGGAGAAACACAGGTTAGTTCGCCGGCTAACGCCGAGCAGTTGCTAATGTTATCCAGTGCAAAGTTTAATTGCTTTCCACATTACTTCACCAACTAATGACCCATGTTACTATCCTGTGTACCACTGATTGATTTTGCCCGCAAGAAAGGATGTAACGGTAAAAAGTAGGAATGTCCAGATCCGATTACGAGATCGGAAATCGGCCCGATCACGTTGTTTCAGACTCGATCGGAATCAGACGGTACCTCCCGATCAGGACTCGAATATAAATGTATATTATATTCTCATTATTTTTTAACACGTCTATAGTTATGGTGTGGCACAGAGTTAGACCCCACACAGAAACAGCAACACGTGCGGCATGACATCACTTTGTTTCAAAGATGCTATAGACAGTATGCGCATGATGTCACAGAACGCAAAACGCAATAAAAAATAAGGAACATCCTGGATCTATTTTTTCGCTCTTCTTTATTCTTTTTTTAAGGATTATAGAAGTATCGGATCGGGACTCGGTATCGGTAGATACTCAAAAACAAATAACTCGGACTCGGACTCGAGGGCAAAAAAACCTGATCGGGACATCCCGAATAAAAAGCAAATGTGGAGCGATTTGTTAACTAACGTTAGGCTATAGAGATGCAGCCAGCTAAAGTTAAAGTAGCTCAGACCTGCCGCTGTTTGCTTCGTAACGTTCAGTTTAGGTTTATTGTGGTAAACCAATACCCAGGTAAACAGCTTCTCCACCTCTCAGTCGCTGTAACTAACGTGACCCACATAATAAACAATACTGCAACTTCACAGTGACAACAACACAGAGAAAGAGCCATGCACTAATACTACAGTAAAGTTACTGACTGCGGTCTAACTTTCATAAACTGCAACACAGTCTCGTTATAATATTAAGTCCAGCTCACTATCCGTTTCGTTATCATCCGATACATTAAGCTGTGCTGACATTGCTGAGCCTCCGGTGAAAGATACACAGATAGTAAAGATAGTTACTGAAAGCAGCAGGTGAGCTAACGATGTAGCACGTCAGCTAAATGCAGTAAATGTGCCGTGATCATTTAACGAGCATGGATTAGTTCAACCTGCAGCTGATAAAACTATTACTGTGACGTTGCAGTAAGGGTTTACCTGGAACCTGGACTGGAACTGGAAACACTTCCAGTGTATTGTGTGAAGCTGTCTCCCTGCCTGTTGATAGCCACTGTCACTCTGCCTTTTTTCCGGGAGGATTGTGCCGTTATGACACCTGCGCTGATTGAAGTAACATAATGGAGCTGGTGTTGCTCTGCCTCTGTGATGAAGACGCTGAAGTAACAGAGCCTGAACATGTCTGAGTAAAAGCCACAGCCTGCATCCTAGTGTTTCTGCGTTTATTACAGGATTTCTGTATGAAAGCGTTTGTTTTTCGGATTATGCTTGTTCATGAGTTCAAGCGAGCACGCGTACGAGCACAAGCCTTGTAGCAATCTTAAAACTACACCGCTAGTGGTCGCTGGAAACTCCATAATGCTCCTTTAATTAAGTATAAAGCTACAGCCTTACTTGGCCTGGTATGACCAGTATCTTATTACTTATTATAGTTTACAAGCTTAGACAGAGACAGAGACAGTTTATTGGCTTTAAGACTCTAGCCTCTACATTTGCTACAATCAATTGGTAATTCCACCTTTTGTCCCTCCTATCAAATCAGAACAGTTGATCTCTTTAACTAACTTGAAAATGATGTCCTGCCCAATATCCTGTTTCTACAAGAATTACATAATTTTAATGGGTGTAAAAATTATATCTTTAAACCTACATTATTTATTCATTTGTTTTGAGCACTTGGGGGCAGTAAAATGCGTAAACATAGGATTAGATGAGATGACTGCGGCTGTCTTTTGCCGACTTCATAGTCAAACGTGAGCAGTAACGGATTACATGTCACGTGTTATGTAATCAGGATACAAAAAAAGTACCTGTATTCCGTTACAGTACAGAAAATAGACGTTATCAGATTACAGGTACATTTTTAAAAATCAGGAATTACTCATAGGGATAACTTTAAGCAGAAAGTTTCCAGGAAAAAGAAAATGCAGTGTTATTTGCCTCCATATATGTTTTTTCTATATCAGTCTATGGTATATGTACCTGTTTCTGTAAAAACACAAAGCTAGAAAGGGATCTGTCGCAGTTGCGTTTACAGTCAACAGTAGTGCAGAATATGTGCACGCCCCCATCCCGTTATGCAGACTCTGTGTGGACTGGTTCCAGTGAGTGAACTTGGCTAACCGACCGAGCTAACTAGACACGTATATACAGACGGACAGGCTCCAGTTAGAAGTTAGCGCTCACACGGCTCCGGTTCTCAATCAGGCGGCACACCTGACCATCATTCCCTTCTGGGCCCCCTGCCTGAAAACCTCCAGTACCAGAGTATAAACAGCTAATAGTCTATGGTAAAGCAGCTAGTTAGCTGTTAACTAACTTTAGCAACAAGAAAAGCTACGTTATCTGTCCATCGGGAAACTCTGGGAATCACAGAGTTGAGGCAGAGCAACAGGGGGACATCAGAGAGAAAATATTTTCCCCATATTTCTAATATTTCTCCATCAAATATGATCCAGATTCACCAAAATTAGTGAAAAAATTGGGTTTTTGTGCAGTAATCAGTGAAACACAATGCTTAAGCAGCGTTGCATTGGATGCTAAAATAATACAAGTGCAGAAGGAGTCATCAACATTTTAAAATGGTTTTCCAAATGACAAACTCTTAAACATCATCAACAATACCCTCAAAACAACATTTTTTGTCATTGATAAGCCAGATATTGCCGTAGTGGTGTAATATTGCAAAGCATAACATATAAAAATAAAAATGTAAACATGGATTTTGGGAATGGGAGATTTTGTTATTCTATGTTGCTCTAAAAATACACTGAGCAGAAAACACATCATTGATACTTCTCTTGTCTTCATTTGCCTATTTAGCATTGAAGTAATCCAAAAGTAACTAAAGGTAATCAGATTACATTACTTATATTATGTGGTAATTGAATTAAGTTACTGATTACATTTTTAAAGAATTAATTAGTAACTGTACCGTATTACATTTTTGAAGTAATAATCCCGATCCTGAACGTGAGCTGCAGGCAAAGGCAGGGGCTGGGTATAAAAAAGGTGCTGTCAAGTCGGAAATCTACCTGCGTGAGCTAACTGTATGCTGAGAGATCAGGTAAAAGGTGGTTCTAACTTTGTGCTGCCCATGAGGTTTCATCATCATCATGTGACATGGTTAAGTTTCAGAGCCAGTGAAAGCCAGACACAATTTCTAACGGATGTATAGAGACCATTTTACTGTGTCTTAAAGCAGATTGCTTCTAAGCAGAATAAAAACTGTACATTAGTAGAAAAACAAAAAGCTGCACCCAACAATGTAAATACATATTATTTAATAGGATTACTTATCTGCCCTAATGATATTCCTTATTTCAATTCCAGACATGTATGCATTTGCAAATTAGAACCATACATTAGTTTAGTTTCTGTTTTCTCCTCTCAGGTTCGATTTGCCTGTGTGTGAACATGCACGTCTTTCACTTCCACTAAACGTCTACCATTTGCAAATTGAAGTGTTTCCAAAATGTCTGATGTGTCACTTGAATGACATTTCTGGGCATCCGAATGTCCAACTTCTGGTGATGGTGATGGAAGCACTCAGACAATGGCTATTTTCCACCACACTTGACTGCAAAAGCTCTTAGCTTCACCTTCTTGACATTCTCTCTTTGTAAAGATGGGCTTCACTCAAGTGTAGACAGTTAGGGCCACTCTTTGATGGAAGAAAGTCCGATGCGAGTGACAACAGGTGAGCACTTTCAAGGTGAAAAAAGGAAGCTCAAAAAAATCAAAGACCAAAGGGTACTAATTAACAAGATACTACTTTTATGTCTCAGGCAATTGTTGCACAGACACTCAATCTTACCAATGCCGGACATTGTGTCTATTGTGGCCATCTCTAAATTACATGCTTTTCGGAGACCAGGGGCCCAAATCAATGCATTTACTTAACTGAGCATGAAAGACCCCAATGAGAGATATTGACTGTTCGTCGTCACAGCTTAGAAGACAAGACAACATTTAAGTGCAACAGCCTTTCCACCTTTCTTACATATAGACCTCCTCCATCTGCTATTGAGTGCTTGTCTGCTTTGACACAAACCAAACAAGTCAGAGAAAAAAAACTTTTGTGGGTTTTTGTACAAAAAAACGGTTGTAGATCAAGTGCCAGACTAAGTTCATTCAATATAAAGGCTGAAGAATGTACAGGCTCTGAGCAATCCTCCTCTGTCCATGGGGCATCTGGCGGTCTCTCTACGCTTGGTCTCTTGTTTGTTATTCACCGGTATTGTTGGATTGAGATGAGATGGAGGGGGGTTCACACCAGTTAATCGAGATGTATGCACTTGGCCAGGAGGTTTAGGGCTTGTGGGATGAACTGTTTTATTACTTCCCCCTCAAGCCAACCACACAAAGAAGTCAACTTCCGCCAGGTTAATATCCCTGCCCTGGTCCCTGCTCTACTCAGAGGGATTTAAATCACAGCGTTGACTTCACCTTCCCCTTGCTTAATGCTCTCTGTCCTGTCGTTTGCAAGTCAAATTAAAGGTTGCTTGGCTCCATGTTTGTCACATTCCTGAACCAAATCCTGTTTTAATGTATTTTCTTGTCCCCTTCTGTCAAATATTTCAACATCTATTGTGTTTCTTTGAGGCTGGATGTTGTGAACATTCTGATTTAAAGCTGCATTAATTAATTTTTGCCACCAGCTAACATATGACCAGCTTTATTAACTTATTTTGCCTGAAGAGTTACCACATAGTTGTCAACTTACACATCAAGCAGAATGAAAGTAACATTCATTTCAAGTTATGTTTCTGGCCAAACGCTTCTTTTAGCTCTAGTTTGGTTTTCAGCAACTCTTGATATAATGATGATGATAAAATTCTGATTTTAACGGCTACAAGTTACCAGCCTGTTGCTGACTTTGTCTGCAATTTGGTGCTGAGCAGGTACAATAGTGGACAGTGAGTTTATCATTGCTTTTTTAGCTTCCTCCTGCATCTGGAATTGGGGTTGGTGAGGGGTTATTTTGATTTCATTGTGGACCATGAAACCAATACAAAGATTTGAAAGAGGCCAAAATGCTCAAAAATGTATTTGCAGTTCATCAAAGCTGTGTGCAAACAGCCTTATCTCTCAAAAAATGGCTACAGTGCCACTCTGTATGCATCACACTTCTAAGCAGCCAACAGTCTCTTTTCCACCTGAGTTTTCACTATAGGCTCAGTACATCTGTGTAGCTAACTACTGCCTTAGCCAGGGGATCTGTCTGCATCTGTTGTGCTCCTCTGCAGCCTATTACCTGTTTGGGGATCGCTGGTATGTGTTACAGTGTTTTCTGCTGCAGTGCTCTGTACCCTACAGCTTCAGTCAAAAATGAGGTTCAAGTGTTGAGCAGGTGCACTGAGAGCAGATGCGCCACTTTACTCGTTTCACTTGGCAGGAATATCTCGTTACTCCTTGTTTACCCTGTAAATCAATGTTTGTTTGACAAAAAAAAATATAGAGACTGTTAACGCTGCATTCCCAACATACAGGAAAGAAAAATGAGGCTTTTAAATATAGCATGTATGTACTGTGTATACTTTACTGTATACTGTACATCTGTGTACACCAGCAATGACATATTTTCTTTGAAATTATTGTATAGCTATAAGACATTCAATAGGTTTATATCTATCTATACTGTTTATATCTGTTTATATCTATCTGTACTGTTTGTCAGGGAAACAAACAAGAAAACAATAAAAACATCTCAAACATTAATAACACTTTGCTGTCTATATATCAAGTATACCAATAATGCATTGATTTTAATTAAAAGATAATAAATACAATTGTGTATAGATTTCATTGAAGTAAGTTTTTAGGTTATCCTTTTATTTAGATTTTGTGCAGGTATGTACACCATCAGTGAATATTTTTAAGTATCTGGATCTACACAATACATTATCAGTGTTAATTTTACAGATTATGATAAGCACATTGCAAGAATGTCTTTAAGTGCACTCCCATCAGAGTTAACAATATATTTTTACGACATTTTTGAGCATTTGCCCCAGAGCCATATCAGCTCCATCAGTACACATACAACTCTCCAAATAACATCTATCAACTCCAAATAACAGTCACTGAAAAATCAACATTTATTATACTAGAATATTTGCTGTGTACACAAACCTGTTCTGGTTGTGGCTTGCATTACGACTTTAAAGAGTTCCTCTCAGACAGTTAGGGAAATCACAAGAGGAGCTGCATACAAAGCATCCAATAGAAGAAAATATTAACTTTTTGAACTCTCATGCTTCTTTACTGCCTGATTTAATCAGACCGACATTAAAATAACAATCATCCGCATCTGTCGGAATCTGTTTGGCGTCTTGTTTTGCAGTATGACTTTGTGGAGCTCTTGGACGGCAGCCGGCTTATCGCCAAAGAGCATCGGACTCTCAGTGAACAAGAGACAAGGGCCCGGCTGGATCATCAGGTCACCGTCCACCAAGCCGGATTCATCCAGTACCTGGACTCGGGGGTGTGGCACCTGGCGTTTTATAATGATGGACGGAACATGGAGGCAGTGTCCTACAACACCATCATTCAGGGTACGAGGACACACATCTGCTGCAATGGCTGATGAGTGTGATTGGAATGATGTGTAATCACATGTTTTGAAGACTTTAATTTCCTTAAACAGCTGCGCCTGAATGAACAAACAGTAAAGTGGTTAGAAATTAGGGCTACCACACAAACAAGCTAAGCTTTTCAAACTTAAGCAACCTAGGAGGCAGTACTAGGTTTCCATTGGAGGCTAGTGGATTATTTTGCTCAACACTATAATACGAGACCATACACAGCATTGATCCTTCCCTCCTAACAACCTCTTCAGTGTTCTGAAGTCTGTGAAATTTCCTTGTGGGTTTTGAGGTAGGAAAAACACTAAGGTTGAGTTAACGTTTTTCTATTTCCTTCGGGGAGTTCCATTGATCTGGCCCTACAAATACGAATGTATTGATGTGTGAGGTCAAAATTGCCTGGGTCCGAGACAGGCTCAATGAACATCCAATACAAGCCAGTGTAATAACAAAAAAGTTTGCCCTCTTAACGCCGATCAAAATGAGGGTCCTGGTCTTTTGGGGGTGCCCTTTATGAGCGATGGTCTATTGAATGAACACAAGATCTGTCTGTGGGATATGTCAGATTAACTTCAACTGAGAGAGGATTTGAGCTGTAAACACTCTGGAGATTGCATGGCTTGTGTGGGCATGATCAGTCATTCAAGGGGTTGAAGGGGGGAAGAGGGAGGCAGTAGAGGAGACAGGAGGAAAGGAAACTGTGTCATGGAAATGGAATTATTTGGTCTAATTTAAAATGCCTGTGTGGCTTTTACTTAACATGGCTTAGATGGGAACAGTCGGGCTGCAGTATACATGTTATGGAGGCTTAGACTTTAGTGGAACATGGTCAAATAGCTGTAAATTTATGCCATGCCTGATAGGAGTACTGCAGATAAAGGATGCTTAGAAAGTCTAAATTTGCGGTGGGGGGAAAAAATGAAAAGTTAGTATCTTGGTTGTCTGGCAGTATTTCTTAAACTGTACAGTTGACAAAAGTTATATTAAGGAGGAATTTCAGATTCGCTCTAATATGACAATCTGATGAGTTATTAATAGTTGGACTTGCTCACTGCTTTACCCACAGAATCTGTCACGGAGTGCACACATAACTGTTACGGGAATGGAGAGTGTGTGGCGGGATCCTGTCACTGCTTTCCAGGATTCATAGGGCCGTACTGTTCCAGAGGTAATTATTAAGCTCATATATTACTCTTATTATGTCCATTCAGCACATGATTTAAAGGGTCAGTTTCCCAAATTTTAAATAAAAAAATCTAATATATATCTTGTGGTATCCAGCTTTGCAGATTGTTGTGGTTTTATTTGCCCATGTTTCTGAGATTTCTGCTGCCAACCTAACAAAAGGAAGGTTAATGGACTTTTGTTTATGATGCTCACAATTGGGGTCTCGGACAGCTATGCTGATAAATTGCCTGGGATGATATGTTGGCCAGTATTACAGTCTAGCAGATAAATTGATAGGCGTATATGTGAGCCGAAGTAATACAACAGGTCGGTGCAGAAATGACACATACATGTTCATTTAGAATCACTGCCACCATTAAAGGAACTGAGTTTGTTTTTCAATTGTACCATGTAACTTATTTTAGAAATCCTATTAATAATATCTTTATGAAAAAATAATTTATTAAAAATTATTTTATACTCTGTAACTAATACCACCAACTGTACCTAGCGGTTTTCAATGAAACTACTTTATGTCTAAAAAAATGGCCCATTGTTAATGCACTAAGCACCAAAAAAGAAATTCCTTTTGCCTCCATTGTATCTGAGTGACCAAATACTGGCCACATAAAACCAAAGCTAGCAGTAATGTGGCTGTAATGTGTGATATAAGGCCAGTAACTCTGATGGTTGCCTGTAGTAACTAGACGCATACAAGAAATTGTCCAGCACATGATCCTGCATAAAATGGCTTATTGTGTTATTATGCTATTATTTTATGCTAAGGTTTTTCTACAGATTACAGAAAAGATAAATAACATGTTAATTATTAGCCAAGCCTGCTGGCATCTTGCTCTAGCTTCATATTTACCGTACACATGTGAGCAGTGTAACAATCTTCACATATGACTCTCGGCAGCACAGCAAATAAGCGTATTTTCTAAAATGTTAAACTATTTAAAAATGGACCACAGCTTTAGAATTTCAAGTTTTTCATTAAAAAAATATTACTGATCTCTGCTTGAGAAAATTAATACCACATTTATCCTGATATTATATTATTTTCTAATTTGGAGAGGAGTTATTTCATACATGCTGTCTTTCCTCAGCTGCCTGTCCGGTCCTGTGCAGCGGTAATGGCCAGTACGC
Source organism: Lepomis gibbosus (assembly GCA_029875015.1). Lineage (NCBI taxonomy): Eukaryota > Metazoa > Chordata > Actinopteri > Centrarchiformes > Centrarchidae > Lepomis > Lepomis gibbosus. The sequence continues at coordinate 35,762 of JAPMOB010224521.1, forward strand.
CAGGGGGCGTTGTCAGTGCTACAGTGGCTGGAAGGGCACTGAGTGTGACGTTCCTGCCTCCCAATGTATCGATCCTCAATGCGGTGGACATGGACTGTGCGTGGCGGGCAACTGTGTGTGCAACACCGGCCACAAAGGAACCAACTGTGAGCAAGGTAAATCAGAAAAAAAGGTCCTTCCCATTGGATTGGAAGCAGCTGAATCTGGGGGAATCGACACAGTCCATTGGTGAAACAATCAGTGTTTTCAACTCTACTGAGCAGATAATGCTTTGGATGTTGTTATTGATACTGTGTGTATAAATTAACTCACTCTTAGTGTTAAGACCGTGTGAGGGTACAAGCTGGAACAGATGTGCAGTGCCTGTTGATGCACCTATTGGAATGCTCCACAGTTGAAGACACGCGTTAAAATCAGTCAGTCAATGGCATCTGTTCTTACCATTTGTTCTTCTTTCTTGTCAACCTTTTCTACCTCCCCCTTCACTACAGTGCATTTAACTTTATTGATCCACATGCAGACAAAACACAGTTAACAGCTCAGATTTACATGTGCGTTTGACCTTAGGCCTACATGTAAAAGCTATTGAGTTTACTAAATGAATGCATTGCGGTTTTCTTTGAGGTGAAGCAATATAGGAAGGAAACAGGAGAGGATAGAATTTGTAGTTCCAAGCTTGCGTGTAAGGGCTCCGGTGTGATGAATTGGTTCAGGAAATGATCAATGTCCAAGTAGATATGGAAACACACAGAGCTATCAGCTCCAGAGGAAGCGGTTGTACCGTTGTTGCAAATGATCCCTTGTTAGTAATGGGTTGATTATATTGGTCATAATTGCCAATTATTAACCTAGATCAGCAAGTTGATTTGCGAATTGTTAATAGTAATTGATTATATCTGTCTAGACGCTAATTGTACTCCTTTTCCTAGGGCCTATAATGGAGCATAATTATGCTGTCAGTATATTGGAAGTATAATATACTGTAGAGGAGGTAGTTGAACTTAGGGTGGAAAATAACTACCAGCCTCTGCTAAATTTTCAGCTCTGGCTCACCAGCTATCATCCGGCTCTAGACCACTTTCCACACACTCACACAAAAATGGTTTTGGCGGGTTGCAGAGTTGGAGTGGCCGGGGTAAATAAGTAGGTTTGATATCCTTTCTAGAAATGGTAAACTAACACCGCTGTTGTACTCATTGTGTGCCCCAAGTGGATTGTGTGGACCCAAAGTGCTCTGGCCACGGAGCCTGTCATCATGGGGACTGCCACTGTAACCCGGGCTGGGGAGGGATCAGCTGTGAGATCCTGAAGAGCACTTGTCCAGAGCAGTGCTCCAGTCACGGTACCTTCAACACCGACTCGGGAACATGCATCTGCGAGGCCAACTGGACAGGGGCCGACTGCTCCATAGGTCAGAACACGTTTCACTTTCTTGTCATCACTTAAAGCTATTATGTGCAGCCTTGTCAATTGGAAAAAAATCCCATTATACTTTCCTTAAGCCAGAGTTGACATCTTCAAAACACTTGTTTTGTCCCTAACCACAATGTATTAAATTAGCACATTATCACATATGAAAATAAAAGCAACAAATCTCTACATTTAAGAAGCTAGAACTAGGTAGGCTTTTTAATGAAGGAAATTACTTTCTTTTGATTGATAATTGATTAATCAACTAATCGTTTCAGCTCTAAAGTACTTTTTTCTTTTTTTTTAAAGACTACCACAACTTGAAAAATTTCAAAGACTACACATTGGCTTTAGAAGAATTAAAAGGCATATTAATCTAATTAGAGTTGTAATCTACAATGTCTTTTATTTCATTAATTTATTTATTGATGTCATTAGTGCAATGTTCTTTGTAACGCATTAACAAATCCTTGCAAACAGTGCAGTCAGTTATATAATGTATTTTATTTTACTGTTTGTGGGTAGTGTTTGAGTTTCTCTAACGAGTAATTGGCACCAAATTCTTTCTGTATTTATTTCAAATAAACTCCCCCCTTGCTGTGCACAGATACTGCAAACACCAGGTGTCCATGGCAGCAGATCTATAAGTAGTTATTAACAGGCTGTAGGTTGAAATAAAAAAAAACATCATACAGTACAGTATTAGATTATTTAGATGTGTGATTAAGAAACTTGGGATATGATTGTTCAGCTTTGGAATCCAAAAAACTTTAAATATGAGTAAAACAATTAAATATGCTTTTAATCTTTAATGATTAAAAAAATCACAATTTTAGCTAATTAATTAGGTTTTTTAAATATCAATTAGTGAACATCAGAGAACAATTTGTTTTCCTAGATTAATATGACACATTTTCAGATAAAACTCTGAATAATATAGACAGTCAAATCAGTATCTTTCAGTTTTCCCCCATAGGTACACATGAAGGAAACAAAATTATATGCTAAAGATGATGGATACGAGCCTGACTGACTGAGTTTTTCCATCTCATGAGCTACACATACATGTTACAGTACTTGCATTGCTGTGTTTTATGCCCTCTTGGTTACATCTCTCTTATATCACCTTCAGTAAAGTTTTACTTTAATGAGATGGGGTGAAATTAAACAAGTATATATTATTATTAATATAAGAAAGCCTCAATGAAAATAAAGCTTAATGATAATGTGTTCACAACAAGCACATTTAAAACCATTAATACAAGCTCTATATTTTTAAGCAATTTGATTAATCAATCCATGTGAGAACAATATTAAATGTATTTTTGTATAATGCAAACACACTGAAATGTCTCAGAAAGTCTCAGTTAGTCTCCAAGTAGAAGTGAGAAAGTAATCTGAACCAACAGCAGGTAACAAACCTAAAACAAAAGCTTTCACAGGTATGAGAAGACAGATGTAGACTCTGATAGCCAGGAGTCAGGAGTCAATCATGTATGGAGTGTACATAACAAAACAAAGGACTGAGGGCAAGCCTCAGTGTGGACTGCTGCTCATATTTAGTTCATGCTTTTTGTGTTCTCCTTACTACCAGAGAAGAAAGAACAAAGTCTGTGATTTTGCTGTTTTCAGGGAATGTGCAAATCCCTGAGACAATTGGTAGAAGTTATGGTTTGCTTCCAGCGTAGTAGTTTGAACCTAAATGAACAGATTACAAAAATGCAACTACCTAATTATGTTTTGGACTAAATCAACCTGTGGTCACAAAGACTTAAAGTCTGATCATCAACACGTGTTGGTTTAAAACAGAGCGTATGTTAACAACAGAGCTTTGGCTGCACATGTTAATCTTTTACGACTAAGCATATGTTTGTTTTTGAAATTTAAAACACAAATGTGTGTTGTTTTTAAATAGACTTATAGAATTGTTCAGAACCTTTTCCAAAAATGCCGGAGTACTTGTACCGTATAGCAGCTACAGGTTTTTTTTAGAGAGGAGACAATTTTATATTCCTTTCTGCTCACAGCAGAGCTTTCTTCATTTGTTACCAGCTTTGTATTCAAAGGGTTTTTCTTCGACACAGGTAGGTGACATGTTAGTTCAAAGGCTGGCCCCTCCCATCTGTTATCTGTGCATGAGGTTCAGGTGATTTATGCGCTCTTCCCCATCTCAGAATAGACTCATTCTGTGTGTTAAACCCAGAGAGAAACACAATGGCCATACTGAGGGGAACAATTAAAAGCAGTTTGTTTCTGTCAGTACAAAAGTCTGTCGGATGGGTTTCTGTTGGCTGAAATTCAATTGAAAATTAAGTCATAAGGAGGCTGGATGGCGTTTGAGATGATAGATGAGTGTTCAGGACTTTTGAAGCAGCATGCAGCTGAAGGTTTTTTTTTTCCTTTTGTGTCTCACTTTATTTTCTTTTTAGAAGAGGTAATTTGTTATTCTGTTAAAAGTCTTCAATATTCCAGACACAATCCTCTCACTCAGCAAGATATCTCAGTCCTGCCAATAATGGCTGATGAGGCTAGACTTGGTGCAGTCCAAAAGTTAGGGAGTTTACACACCTGGGTGGGTGGAGAATTCCCTCTTAATTAATGCTGCGATTCTTCTTCAATTAAATAAACTTTAATTAACAAACAAGTAGCATGGATCGACCGCCCACAACCCCTATCCAGCTTGAGTCAGGGGCATGTTAAAGGCAGATAAACACTTTTGCACTAATGAACAATTGATTGCATAGATTCTATGGGAAGGAGGAATCCCTTTGGAATCGAATGACTCCCCTCCAGAGGCATGCTTAATATTCTACAGTGTCTGCTCGACTTAATCAGAACCATCCAAGGTCTCTCAATCGAAGAAAAAGTCTATTCAGAGAGCTGGAAACACACAGCTAAAAGAGGCTCACTAAAAGGGAGGGTGGGTAAACACTGGTAGATTGGCTTAAAAAAAATACATGACCAAAATGAGTAGATCCATGACTTACATTTTGGGCAGCAGCATGATGTCTCTTGGCTAATTTGCTTTCCCCGCAGGCAATAACAAGTTTTTAAAAAGGCACAAACTTTTCGGTTATGGGGATATATATATTTCCTGGAGCATCTAGTCACTTAAAATTTGAAGGCATACTTCAGCTACTTTCCTCTAACAGATTGATGGCTATTGTCACAGCGGAAAGCTGTATGGCTCTTCTGTTCAAAAGCTTTGATAGAAGCTCTTGGTTCCAGTAAATGAACATTTCTTATTCTCCCACAAGAGCAGCTACAGCTTGATGAGCATTCGCTTTAGCCTGGTACAGACTGACTGACTTACCACCCATGGATTCAATCTTTTGAATTTTACTTTTCTGGAGATAACACGGATTCATAACAGCTGCTCTGCTATTTCCGATGCTCCGTACTTGAAGGAAACATGTTGATCTAACATTTCTCAGAGTCCAGACATAAGAATGTGCTTAAATCCATAACCCTCGCCTCAGTCTGCCAAGACTTCATGCAAATGAGCTTCCAGAATATTTAAAACCTAAAAAGTGTTTTTTAGATGCACAAATTAATTTATGTGCTTTACTGGTCTTGTGCTCTGACTTCAGACTTTTTGAGTGATGACAGGTTTTGTCTTCACTCATTGAGAAATAAACTGGCCTATGAAATTACTGGAGTCTTTGATAAAAAGTTAAAGTGGCTGCAGAAACAAAAATTACAATAACAACTTTTTATTATTTCACTGTAATTATTCAGAGAAATGCCTTTACATTGGTGATAAGCTTTGATGTCATTTCAGATGGTAAAAAGTGGTTGATCCAGAATTTGTTGATGAGGACATCTGATGAGGACATCTTACAAAAATAGATGTAAACTAAATCAGATATCATACTTCTGCCATCAGAGTACACAGTTTTATCTCTTCAATGTGCCATCTAACATGCACTCATTACGTTTGAATCGTTTTTAATCCAAGCTGACACTATGTATTGCTTTGGTGTATTGTGGAGAAAATGGTTTATAGATTACATGTCAAGCTCTGAGAATTTAAAGGACTTTATTATCTCCTGAAAAAATAACTATATATCAAAACGGATTTCCTACTTTTTAGAGGAAGATTTATGCCTTTTTGTATCTTTCACTATCCATTGTGCATTTTGGGGAGAGTGGCAGCCAAAGAAAAGCTGATTGTCGTAACTGTGTCCTGCTTTACACACATTTAAAAAAGAATTGTGTACACAACAAGTATATTGGGATCCCATAAAGCAGGAGAAAGTCCTGATATTTCCCATATAAAGTAATGCTTTACGTAATAACGCTTTTAAGTGTCTTTAGATAAAATATTATCAGACATTGCAGTTTTTCTTCTTCTTTTTTAAAAATCACTTGCCTTTGTATTTTTAGGATTTTCTATAACACATTTTTAGGAATAGTGTTTAGACCACGTCTTGTTTACAGTTAAACTTATTGGCCCACTTTAACTGATGGAGCTAACACTTCTCAGCAGACATTAGAACATTTTTCAGCAGAAGCAGATGCATCTACACAGAATACAAAAATACACCAGTACAGAAAAAGGGCCTTTTCACAGAACAGAAGCTACATGTTCCCTTGGCTTTTTTTTTTGCAACAGAGGTGTGTGTGGTAGACTGTGGTCCCCATGGCTCGTGCATCAGTGGTGTGTGTCACTGCGAGGAAGGCTGGGCAGGACCAGAATGTGAGCAGAGAGACTGTCACCCACGCTGCATCGACCACGGAGTCTGCCGAGAGGGCAAGTGTGACTGCCACCAGGGCTGGACGGGTGAACACTGCACCATTGGTGAGCCACGGTGACACATGCAGTACAGTACACCTACACACACTTGACAGAAGGGCACGAACTACAGAGGAAACTCATTTATGGACAGGCTTAAAGGGCAACTTTGGAGTGTGAATGTCAGTATTTTCAGAGCAGTTTCAAGCAGATCATGATACACTTCTGTTGCTGCCTACCTACTCCAAACAAGTACGTCTGTATGACAAATTAGTAATAAGTACGTTTTGATGTGTTCAGTGCTTAGAAGTAAATGGCCGGGTTTCCTGCAGTTCAATTTTCAGAGATCATTCAATCAAACATTGTGGCCAGGATCTTCATCTTTGGATTTTTCTGTTTTTCTGAATGTTGGTCAGTCACAGTCGATGTGTTTTCGGACCGGAGAAACCTTTTCATAGCCTCCCCTTTTTTTGTCTGCATCTGAAGAACTGCGAATGATTTTAGAAAGCCATTTTTATGGACTTTTTTAGCTCTTATGTAGTCTTACGCTGAAGAGTACATTGATTGGTCCAACACATGAGCCAATACGCTAATTTTAAAAACCTGTGTAAAATGTTAGACCTGCAGTCGTGCAAAAGCGATGTTGCTATACCAACCACCAGTGTTCCTATTGGTGGTAGGAATGCAGGCAGAAAAAAAGCCCTTGAATGTATTTAGTTCTCAAGGAAGCTTCCTGTGAGGAAGCGCCCACAGGGAGCCCCCAGAACTTTGTGGTCCAGAACTCTTATTGGTGGAAAGTAATTGATAACATTTACTCAAGCATGGTACGGTATAATTTTTAAGTTCTTGGAGTATTGGCATTTTGTCCATTTGACCAGATTTCAGAGGGAAATATTGTACTCCACTAGAATTATTAGTTACCCAGAATAATATTTTACATACAAATCATGTAATCAGCTTACAATGTTTGTTTGAACAGATGCAACAATAAAAGAATTAAGATGTTATTTCATCAACGAAAACAACTGAATATAATAGATATAATAATGTAACACTCCTAAAGGGGCCAATGTGCATACTTTTAAAATTAATTAATAATTAATTTTATACTATATATATACTTGTAATGGAGTATATTTATGTTGTGGTATTAGTGTTTTTACTCAAGTACTAGTCATGTGACTGTTACTAAACATATTAACAGTTCAGTGTTTCTAATTTTTTGCAAGTGATTCTGCTTCTGGAAGCACAACCCCCCCCAGTTCAGCATAATGTTTTTCTTAGACAGAGCTATTACATACCAGACATTGTAGCAGGATATTTAGAGGTTTGAATGAACTGGGTATGAGTTAAATATGAACTGGGGCAATATAGAGAATCCACACACAAAAAATATATATATAAATAATATGGCCAATTACCCTTCTCTTTTATACTCTTTTCTAAATCTCTTTAGTTTTGCAACACCTCACATCAACTTTGTAATTTTTCTACCATCCATTTAGATATTCCACCTTTTAGACTGCTGAAGTGATGCTCCTGTATTAGTGAGTCAAGGGCAGGTATTTAGGGAGCCGAAAAGCCACGGGTAGGCCTCTTTGGAATATCATTTTTCTGAAATGGTAGTGCTTCACCTGGCATTAATGAGGATAATGAGTTCTGAGATGTCACTTCCTATTGACCTTTAACTCAAACTTCCTCGACACCTTACCCCCTGTCAAAGGTCCCGTAGTTAAACCCTGACACGCCGCGTCAAATAGCATTCCCCCAAGTGTCATCTCCAACCTCTCAATGACGACATATTCCCTGTGAAACAAAGATCTGGCACTCCAAACTATTGAACCCTAATTATGTATTTACACGTTCTCTCTTTGGCAATCCCCGGTCCACAGCGTGGTTTCATCTCTGAGGGGACGAGAAATTGCAGAGAGGGAGCTGCAGGAAGGGTCACATTCCTGATCTTATTAATCTGTCCCTCCTAAGGGCCGACTGTGCACCATCCATTTTCTCTTTCTTTCCTCCTGTTTAAGGCTGCCATAAGGAAAGTAACTCCTTGCACTGGATGCAGTGGGGATGAATAGGCAGTGTATTACCTTTTCTTGGAGAACCGGGAAGCTTATTTTGTCTTTCAAACCCTGAATAACTGCCATTTGCACAAAGCGCCTTTTAATCACATTACATGGCCAGAGCTTGAATAGAGGACTTCCTTGGCCATTCTTTTGTCACAAGCATCTAGATCCTGTTTTATATGCAAGACTTAACCCATTGTCACGGCTTTCTCAGAAATGCAGTTTCCCACTAAGGTGTTTTTGATTCGTTTTAGTGTACTGCTGGTCCATTGCTGTGCAGTTGTTGAAATCACTGAAGTGGAGATGACGGCAAAATTAAAATAAAAAAAAATAGTATTCTGCTTCATGATGCGTTGATATTAGACTGAGGGTGAGACTACATTCTTCCTGACAAGCAGACAGTAAAATGTTTGGAGCAGGCCCAGATGAAATAGGCTCATAGAGTCTGAAAACAAAGAGTGTTGTAACACTCAGATATCAAGAGAAACAGTGTGTTCTTGTGTTCTTCTGTGTTACCCTGTCTTGCTTTTGCAAAGCAAAGCAAAGCAGATGGAGAGTGTTAACAATGAATATTTTAGTGAGCTTAAGATGCTGAATTTATTTCTTGTTGCTTCCTATGGACATTATAATCACAGTATAATCGGAAAGATGTGGTGATTTTGACCGATTTTGACCATGGGAGCATCTATAATTCTGATTAATCACTGATGCTTTAATTAACATCTACTCTCTGTTTATCAAATACTTGATCCCCACTCCCCATCCTGTAGCTAAACTTTGAGTCTACTACTCTAAATCTCCAGCTTCTGTCTCTTTTGTCTCTGTCTCAAACCAATTTTCTACTTGTTTTTTTCTATTTGCATTTCCTTGCCTAACTCCTACTTATATCCGTTCTCTTTTCTATTTTATGTCTGTATGCCTGTCTGCCTACCTATCTGTCTCTCTCCAACTCCCTCTTGGCTTACATGTATAGCCCTGGATTCCAGAGTATCAGGTAAAAACACTTTTCACTTTGCTTGAGAATTATATTCCTCATGCAAGATGCTTTTTTTTCTGATCCAGCTGAACACCTTTTATTTTGCTTAAAAAATGTGAAGATGTAAAAAAAAAAAAAAAATGGGTGAACTCAAAGCTTTCCAGTCATATCCTGTCACTCATGCTTAGTGTAAGCTATTCAGCTCAATCACATAACGACTGTGATTTATATACACAGTTGAGAGATTGAATTAGAGCAGAAGTTAAAACGAGGCAAAGACAACAATAATCTTGGAGAAAAAAACTACCTGCAAAGCTTCTTTTCCAAATATTTAAATCAAGTTGGCAGGTACATCAGCTTTATGCCAGCAACCGTTTCCACTTTTTGTGCTCCCTACAAGTTACAATAAGTAAATGTGTTTGTCAGTCTTAGCTCTCTGCCACCACAGAGATAAGTAATTTTCTTTTCCAAATGTTTCCCTTTCCTCGGTTGTGTAATAGGAGCAGTCAAGATAGGATATAAAGGTAAATTGAACCACTACCCCCCAAGGGAGATTGTCATGAACAATCCCTCCCTGCTCTCTGTCTTTCCTAGCACGGCGTTTATACACCTGTTCTATGTCCGAGTCGATCATAATGTTTCTGCTGTGATCCTGCTCCCCCCGATATGTTTCCTCATCTCCTGTCCGTCTTAACCAGTCTCACACAGACTCCACGGTCCCTTCTCCCCTCCCTTGTCTTAATTCCCTGTGTCTGCCAGATTAAACGCCCAAAACTGGTGTGGTTTAGTCATGTTTCGGCTCCCTGTCTCCACCCTCCACTAGAAGGAATGCGATCTGGCAGCAAGTGCTCTGTTTTCTGTAAATGTAGAGACTCTAGATCCTCCCCCTCCTTCCCACACTTCTTCCCCTATTTACATATATACTTCCCGTTCCCTTTGATGTTGCTGTTACTTCACATGAGTGTTTCTAACATCTGCAATGGGCTGTTACTACTTTAATTATTTGCAGGTGAAAGCAATGAACTTCCGGCCACTGATTTTCAGCCTATTAAACGGGTTTTGTGCAACATCGAACTCAGAAGGAATCTTTTAAATATTGATTCAAATTTCCCAAAAAACTTAAATGTCTGGCTCCAGCCCTTGATTTGAAAATCACACTATCAGAATTAATGCAACCAAAATACAAGTCACTTGAACTCGTAAAGAATCATTCAAATTTTGATTTAAACAAAAAAAAGTGCTGCCATGAGGATTTGAGTCAACGTGCATTTACTGCCTCCCATTGACCTTTTAAGAGTAAGTAAACAGCTGAGCAGGTTTTCCTTTCTTATTCCAAACTCATCTATTTTCAGGGTAGCTGTACATGCTCCTGAAACTCATGTGAAACGACTGTAACACCTCACACCCTCCCCTACATCCTCAGTCCTGTCAGAGGTGTATTGTACTGTATGCTCACTCAATACTGTCTTTTATCATTTTTGTCCCTCCTCTGCCCCTATCCACTCTAAATGACCCCTTCGCTCTTGTCTTCTCCCCCTCCTCCTGATTTCTTTGTTCTGACTTGCTCGGCTGTTTGACACGTACATGATGTGTTGACAGACGGCTGCCCCGGACTGTGCAACAACAACGGGAGGTGCGTCCTCGATCAGAACGTCTGGCACTGCATCTGTCAGTCAGGATGGAGAGGGCTGGGATGCGATGTAGCGACCGAAACGCTGTGCTCAGATGGCAAGGATAACGAGGGAGGTAGGAAGGAGTAAAAGCCTCGTACAAATAGTCTTTTAGCTTCAGAAAAAACTTGTCTGTGCATTTCTCATTGTGCGAGACAGAAAATTGGCTTTGATGTGGCTCCTCTGTGACAGTGCTAAACAAACAAAACAAATCAATCATACATAAAACATCACTGGAAAGAATATGCAAATGTTGTAGCAGAGCAGATTGTTAAACAGCATGCTTTAAAATATACAGTAGATTAATTATAGAGTAAGAGTAGTTGACACTATATATTAATACTCTGGAGCTAAAAAACTTCTCCTCAGTCTGGTCAACAAGCCCAGAACTTTTGAGGTTTATATTACATTAGATGACATACTTTGAAATAGTTTATACTTCCATGTCCGTTCAGGATCTCTGCTGTCGCTTTAATGAACTGCAGTTCATGTTAGAAGTCATTTGTGTGCTCTAGAGTTCAACACAATAATAGAGATGCTCACACGTGTCCTAATGCATCCAGGTCAACAAAACTTTCCCTCCCTGTCGCAACTGTCCATCCTGTTTTCCAGATGGACTTGTCGACTGCATGGACCCAGACTGCTGCAGTCAAATCTCCTGCCAGGGTCAGACCTACTGTCGCGGCTCGCCTGACCCCGCTGCCATCGCCGGCCAGGGCCAGAGTTCAGCCGCCCAGCCCACATCCAAGGGCTTTTATGATCGCGTCAGTTTTTTGATTGGACCCAGCGGCAGTCACGTGATACCCTGGGATAACCCATTCAACAGCAGGTAAATGGCTTAATGAATAACTGGCAGCTCTTTAATTATTTGGGTCACGTTTGCTGTTTGCTGTCTCATTACTAGTCGGACGAAACACCTGTGTTTGTGCAGCCACTCCAGAAACGTCAAAGAATCCCACATCTCTTTGTCTTTGCAGTCACACCGACAAGTGTGTTTACAGTGGTGTCACTGCCACAAGCGTATATTTCTTTTACCAGTCAAGATTAAGTAGCTCAAGAGTGAGCAAGCTTGTTCCTTGCTAACAACCCTTATGACTGTGAAAACATAAGGATTAGGTTTCTCACAGCAAGATAACCACCATGTGGTTTTCCAAATTGAAAAGAGAAGTACAGCAAATATTTCACTCAAGAGACCATTTACACTGCACATGAATGTATATCTTTTATCAGAAACCTTCTTTTTTTTTTTAAATCATAAGCTGGCTGGTGACACAGTATATTTGAATATCTAAGAGCACTTTTTAAGCACACTTAAAAAGACTTCTGTTTGACGTTTGCTTGAAAGGTCTTTTTTTCTAGAAACTACCAACACAAAAACATGATAAATTAGTCTGATCACAGATAGTCTGCAAAGAGCCAACAAGTTAATGGTATTTTGTATTTTAACAAGTATTTTTGTTTTGATTGTTATTATTGTTACTAATATTACGTTTATACAAATGACACCTATTGTTGGTATTATACAGATTTGGATACATTCAAGTGTTTTAGTAGTGTTACTTTGGTTTTTGATTAAATACTTGAAAAACTAATAGCATTCACATCAGCATCACCTGTACTTCAGCGCCATCTGGCAAATGTTAGGATGCTTACATGCTAAACTAAGATGGCGAACATGGTAACAAAACTAGCATGTGAGTATTATCATTGTGAGCGCATGCTGATGTTAGCTCAAATCACTCCTGTGCCTAAGTACAGCCTCACATAACTGATAGACTTGTAGTCTAGTTTTTGTTGTCTCTCAAAATTCTTTCATTCTTTCTTTCTTTCTTATTATTTTCCCAGATGAGTCACATTTGTGATGGCCTGAATGTGCTTGAAAACTATGAAAACGTTTGTGTCATAATGATTCTTGTGCATGGGCGTGGCAAAATGGCTCACTAATGCCCCCTAAAGAGCAGCTCCTGGGTCACGTATCACTGAAATGTAGAATTTCGTTGTGGCAGATGTCCAGACGTGCAAAAAAGTCTCTTGGAGCAATGTACTCCAAGAGAACAGAAAGTCAGCCATTTTGAATTAAATTGCGTTTTACGCACTTCCTACATATACGAACTCCTCCTAGAGAATTAATCCGATCGACTTCAAATTTTCACTGTAATCTAAAGGCAGTGACAATTAAATGTTGGGCTATCTATGAAGATGCGTCTGTCACGTGGTGTTGAAAATCAAAGTTTTGCCATGAAACAGGAAGTTGTGATAACTTCAGTGCACATGCTCATATCTGTAGCAAACTTTACAAGTTTAATTAGAATATTGCCTTGCATACCAATATTCACTCAATAGTGCCACCAGCTGTAAAAAGAAAGTAAGCTCTGAACGACAGTCATCATTTCATATACCTGAAATTTCTCAGTGTAGTCCACACTTGATTTACTGGGACAACACAGGGGACACCGGAAGTGACGTTTAACTCCTTCATGAGGTGTCCAACGAGGTGTCCAGAACCCTGTCTCCTGACCTCCAGCCATTGTGCAGCAGCCACCGCACGCCCTGACGCGTGACCAGAATGCAAAGGCCCCTCCAACACTGCTTATAGCTTTTAATGTTTTGATTTTTTGGCTACATCAATGTGCAAACTGAGGAGACAAGAGTTATATTTTTTACCAAAACCTCAGTGCTCTCCCACATCTGTTCAGAATTATGAATAGAGTTTGTTTTGTGACTGATGGAGAGGAAAATGATTGCCAACTGTGTGCAGAAGGCTTTGGGAATATTTTCTCCAATAGTTTAAAGTAATCCTTATGTAAATAGCATGCTTTACTGAAAATATAGAATGAGGCAATCCCACCCCCCACCCCCCTAGTCGGGTTCTCAGTAATCCTCATCCTCATTGTCTTCAGCTTACTGTCGATTTCATGTCTGGCAGTGGCATTAGCTCTGTTGCTCAAAATACTCATTTGTCTTTTTATCTCCTTGTAGTTTTATAGTCAAAAACATCATGGTGCATTTTCGAGGCTCTGCAAACATATAAATGTGAAAAAAATTAATTACTTTTTTTACTGTATCTTATCAGCACAAACACTGCTCGTATGAAATACTTGTTTGAAAGAGTCAGATAATGAATTAGAATTTAGTAGTGGCAGAGTTTGTTGGAGACGCATCTTTTTAAAACATTCATTTTGGGTTACAGGTTGAATAATTTATTGACAGCCCTTGCAGAGTATATATTATAAAAAGTCTCTGAAGCACTGGAACAATGCCAGAACAGCATCAGGACTTCCAACAGCAGCGGTGACTGTTATGCCTTGTCGTAGCGTATCTGATGTCTAACGGTACAGTGATGGGAAACAGTTAGAGGTCACTCCTCTCCTTCTATTTTTTAAGAAGCCATTGTGTAAGCCAGGAGAAAGGGAGCAGATTTCAGTGTGCGGTCAGGTTTTAGAACTCTGCAGTGAACTTGTCCCGTGTATAGCACAGAGAATAAAACATGTGTTGTGGTTTAGTGTCCCCCCCCCCCACTGTTCTCCCAGCCGTATCACATATCCCACACAAGTCTCCCATTGGGTTTTCAGATGGTGTTTTTCTACAGCCAGTGTGAGACAATGACAGATAAGAATGCACAAATTATATGATTCATTTCTGGGGTTTCAGCAGGTGGTGTGACTTGGCGTTTGTTTGGGGGTTCGGCTCTCGCGGCATCCTGTCTGCCTCTCAAAAGATTAATAGAGACACAGGGAAGAGAGAGTGAACCTTCGCCGGGGCTCTTAAGTGGCCTTGTTCCCCGAGCCGGTAAATAAAGGATGGAGGACGGTTGTGCCAGGCATGGAGCGGGAGGAAAATAAGACAGGCTAAAGCTGTTGATCATCCCTGTCTCATATACGTAATGACCCAGAGATAAAGTGGCAAAATGAGACATCTTTTGCCCACCAGTGATAAATGCAGAGGGAGCACTTTTAAAATTCTGCTCTATGGTTGAGAAGTAGGGAATGATTAAATGTTGATGGAGAAATATCGGGTTGTCTCCCTTTCTTAGCTTCAAACAAAGGACTGATTTAACAAATTACTTCACACTTAAGAATATACGAATGAGAAACAGTGTTAGGCAAGTTTTACCCTGGCCCTGCAGTCACGTTGAATAATCGCAGAGGTTATCTGAGGTTTTAATCATGTATGAACCTTCCTTGTCCGTGATTTATAAAGCAAAAAATGCCAAAGTAAATACAGATTCATTGAGGAAAGCAGGGGAATGGATGCTGGAGGTGGAGAGCCTTTTGACCAGAGGCAAATCCATTTGCCAGCAGGGAAAATCTGGGTGAGCAAAGTGAATGTGTGATGCTCTCCCATGCAACACTAACTACCATAGAGGTGGCCTTAAGTGAAGCATTTAACCCCCCACCTGCTCCAGTGGCACTGCTCTTTGGCCAGCAGTAGGAGGTGGGTTATATTTGGCAGTCACCAGGTGTGAATGTACGTAAATTTTGGTCGATAAGAAGATGTTTGTTCTGGAAACCTCTCTCTCATTTTTTTAATGTGAGCATGTTTTTCCTCCTCAGTCTTCAAACCAACAAAAACCTCCACATTTTGACTTTTCACTGCTGAACATTTTGTAATTTTTTTTGTATTCAAATTGAGTTTTCTTTTCATATCTACACTATTTATGACTCCACCTTTCTAAACTGCTGTGGTGATTCTTTTGTATTATCCCATTGCATATCTTTTTCAAACCCCTTTTCAGTTTTTTTTCTTTTGTGACAGTTTGCCTTCAGCATTGCATTGTGTTGTTTTGAATTCCTATAAAGTGGCTCTTGACGCGTCAGCCTTCTCACATCAAGAGGATATCTGTAACCGAGTTGAAGAGCTTCTAACACAATTCTTGTTGATATATTATGTTTCATTACAAGTATTACCACAGACATTTATCACGCTAGTGTGCATAAGACTCTGGTATGACATTGACAGTCACTTTTTTGTAAGTAAAAATAATCACACTTAGATCACGTCCTCTTGAAAATACAATTTAGGGGAAATTCTTAATTCAGTGAGGTCAGTATGATAACAACACTGAATCTCCCACCCTTGAATCTCATTTGATATCCATACTGCTGAATATATTGTACACACAGTTAACTTTACTTAGTAGTTAATTTAAATGTGACTCTTGGCTCGATAAAGAACTGTGTGTTTTTCACTCTTAGCTTTGATGCCTTCTGTTTTCTGTGCTGGCCTCACAAACTGAACTGCCGTAAGAACTGTACATGGCTATGTCACATTTTGTCTCTAATTAATAATGCTTATAATGAAAATAGGGCTTAAATGTGAGAAACAAATTGCATCCCTTTATGTGTCCTTGTGTAATATAAATGCTGTAAATACATGTGTAAGATGCTGCAAAATCTTACCAGTCCTTGATGTCTATAAAACCTAATCTCACTGAATTATGGGTTTTTAAAAGCAGTAAACAGAGACGGCGAGGTACCCTGTAAGGTGGCATTTTCATGAATAACAACCTCTGATGTGTGTGTATTCCTAACGGTCAGTAAATCATACTTCCCTGCTGGTGCCGCTGGCAAAGGGATGACAGTTGTTAGCAGCGTTGATGCCGTGGCCGCGTGTTGACGCCGGCTGGCATTGTTTGTTT